>PVJO010017659.1:0-38570 GCA_004026905.1 Hystrix cristata | reverse complement strand
TTTTTTTTTTTTTTTTTTTTTTTTTTTTTTTTTTTTTTTTTTTTTTTTTTTTTTTTTTTTTTTTTTTTTTTTTTTTTTTTTTTTTTTTTTTTTTTTTTTTTTTTTTTTTTTTTTTTTTTTTTTTGTGGTGCTGGGGATTGAACTCAGGCCCTTGTGCTTGCAAGGCAAGCACTCTAATCACTGAGCTAAATCCCCAGCCCTGGTAGTTATACTTTCCTTTGTAGTCACTCTTGTAGTCACCAAAGAGATCGTTGTGTGCACCTTTGAAATATGAAACATTAATGCAAATTATTTCATTCTATTTTACTAAAAAGCTTTAAAAAGAATTGAATGACTTTATAAGTGAGTTCTTCTTGATGAAACTTGTATGATCATGTTTTATGTAAATTTTTGATGGATTGTGAAGCCAAAATACATTATTTGATCTGATCCAAGTTAGGTCATTCTCACCCTTTTGACTGCAATTGAATTTTTTGTCATAATGCTGATCTTACATCTAGAATTGTTACTCTTTTGCCTTAAGAACTACTGTGGTCCTTTATTCAAGTTCAGTCATTGCTGAATTATTTTGATTCTTATTCAGCTTAAAATGCCTTCATAGAATGTTTTTGCTTGGAGAAAAATTTTACATACAATACACTTCTGTGCTGGAATTTATTTTGTTCATGAAATTTCATTATTCGATATTTTAATTCCACTATTTCTGTCGAGAGTTAATCTATGCTCCTTTCAAAATAATTTGTCTGTTCTTTAGCTTATTTTAAATTTTGATTGTCTGCTTATAAGCAGTTCGACTTTCCCTATGAGATGCACAATTATTGACCTTGATTCTGTTTATCCTGTTTAGGTTTATACTGCTACCACAGACTAGAGTGGCTGAGCAGTGATCTGTGATTTGAACATTGTATCAAGAATGGTTTGAGCCATCTGTCATCTGAGTCTACAGATGTGTATACATGTATACGCATGTAGATATTATCTGAGTCTATGCACATATGTGTGTATAAGTAGATGTGTCTTATGTATGTTTATATCTTCATGTGTTTATGTCTGTTACTGTCTTTATATCATTCCTTCTTCTGGGATTCATAATATATATTTTCATATTTTTTTCAAGATTTTCATTCATCTGAAATTCTCAAAGTAGTCTTTTATTTCTTGGAATACATAAACAGCATATAGTGTGTATATATATATCCTCTTTCTGTTATGCTGTTATGTGAATTTTCAATGCATTTATTTTAAATGTCTGCTGTTTCTATTAGTAAATGTCACAGTATCTTCAATCCTGTTATTCTTGTATATTTCTTTTCTTTTCTTTTTCATATTTCTTATTAACTGTAAGAAATTAGAAATTTTATGTGAAAAATTTCAAAGATAACCGAGGCTCAGAATTATATTATCTTTTTAGAATGATAATTCATCATACTCCACATTTATTAATGGTTCTACTACATCTTGATCATCTCAATCTGATTGATGAATGAAATGACTTCGGGCTGACCTTCACTATGTTGTACAGTATTTACAAGACCACATTCATCCTTGAGAAATAACAATTGAAGGAATTTTGCTTCCATTACTAGACATGATCAAAAAAACCCTTTTATTTTCACTTTTTCTTTTAAATGCTCTTATCAGGCTTTGTATCCTAGGTTCAGTCAATTTTCCAGCGTCCCTTTTCAAAAACTTTGACCCTCAGTATATTTTGTTTGTTTGTTTGTTTATTTGTTTGTTTACAGTGCTTGGGATAAAACCCAGAGGCTCTGTACTACTGAACTACATCCAGAGTACTCCATTTTTTTTTTTTTTTTTCATTTTGATGTACTATCTTGCTATCTTCGTATATGGCCTCCTCCTGCTTTGGCCTCCTAGCAGCTGCAATCATAGGTGCACATCACCATCAAATCTGACTTCTTCAAAATTCTTCAATGACTCAAGTGTATCGTTATTCTGAGTAGTTACTCACAGACAGATGACAACTGTATACTAAGTAGAATATTTCTCACAGATTCCAAGGACTTGCAAGTCCTTGCTTGCCTAGTAGAAATAATGAATTTTGTATTAAAAGCTACATATACTAAACAAAGAGAACTTTGTAGAAAGAAAAATAATTATGAGTGCAATTCAATAATCCTACCAAATTGAAATATGAAGAAAATTTAGATCTTCAAAATAAGAAAGTGTAGCAGCTTTTTTTTGATATAGAATCTCTATTTTTGGACCAATATGGAATTCATAATCTTTGTAAAGTTTTATGATTTTCTCGGTCTGTATGTCCATGTTTATCTGTTTGCTTATATTTTATTTTGGCTGCATTTTCAATCTTTTAGTAGAAAAGCAATTAATTTTCATAAGCATTTATGTTAATATTTTGCTATTTAGTCTTAATTTAATTTTTATTTGTGAAACTAGTTTTCTGCTTACTGTCTGAGTTAAATTTTTTCATCCCTTATTTATGTATACTCAAATATACATGTTTAAAGATGAGTTGTCCAGAAATTATTTATTATTATTTTCTAGTTCCTTGAAAATATGTACTTATATCCTGGTATTGCCTTAACTTTTATATTTCAGCTGAAACAATACTTGTGATAAAATAATGGTCTTCACAAAATATGATGTTAGCATGTTTAATTTTCTGTGTCCCAAAAAACTTCATATCTCTCGTAGAATTTCATTAATGTAATAAATAGTGACATTTGATCAAGGTTAACTACTGTCTTATTACTTTTTCTCCTTGCTTAGACAAAATACCCAACACTGAAAGTTAACTACTTAACAGTTTATCCTGAGCATCACTTGGATGGCACATCTGTTTACATCCTGATTGTCTTGAGATTCACACAAGGAGATGTCATGTTGACCAGTTGATTCTTGCTTGCATGAGATACACTCATACATCTCTGTGTTTTATATAGACTATTTTTTGCATAGTGTTTAATTTAGAACAGTGTATTCACCTTTGATGTTTGTTTCTAGTGAAATTTACTAATAAGTTCTGGTTATTTTCTTTTACTAATTCATGTTTATCTATAAAAAAGTAACCTGTAATTTGTGCTACAATCTATAAAAACTCTTATCATTAAGTACATTAGGTATAATTCTTATACTTCTCCAAAAATAAATGGTATTCTTTTACATGGTATTGTTTCTGCAAAACAGAAACACTCAAGACATTGAGACTGAATAAGAAGGAAGTGCCAAAAGATCTGAAAAACCAAAACAAAAACAAAATGAAAAAGGGAGAGATGTTAGATATCAGAGAGGAAAAGTCCATGTTATCAAATGAAAAGATGAAAAAGACATCTTCTTATTTTCAACAGTTCATAATGCAGAAATAACAGAAGTTGAAAAAAGAAATGAAACTAAGAAAATGCCAATAGTGGTCAATGATTATCACAATTCGGTGGATGGTATTGACAGAATTAATCAACATCTAACAAGCTATCATATAATCAAAAAGCAAATAAAAATATGTTATTATAAGATATCTGTGCACTTTCTGGACCAAACAATATGGAACTCATTTGTTATTAAAACATGGGAAAAGTAATTTCCAATTTAGATCAGGTCTAATAGAATGAATAGTTGAAAAATGTGAAAGAGCAAAATGCCAACCATGATGTCCATCATCGATGCCTTCACCATTATGTTTAGTGGGTAGAAATTTTATTGAATTATATCACCCACAGGGAAAAAAAAAGGGAAATGCCAAAAGGACAGTGTAAAGTGCGTTGTTCAAAGAAAGACAAAAATGCAAAATGAATTCAGACTAGATACTACTGTCCAGAATATGAAAATTGCATTATGTATTCAATGCCCTAAGACATAAAATACACAGAAAAAGTATTGAATAAATTTGGCAAAATTGTCATTTTTATATTTCTTTTATATTATCTTATAAAATTAATGAAAAATGCAATTTGTGCTCATCCTGCATTTAAATAATTGGATGGTAAGTGGTTAAAGGAAAAGTTTATTTGGCTCACAGTTTGTAGAGGTTTCAGTCCATAGTCAGCTGGCTCAAAACAGGACAGCATGACAGAGGGGCAGCACAGAGGTGAAAGAGTTCATGGTGTGGCAGGAAGAAGGCAATGAGCAGCAAGCAGCAGCAGGAGACATAGCAGCAGACTCGTCCTTTCTATTCCTTTATATTCCATTCAGGCTGTATGCCTACTGATTGTTTCCACCCATGTCCAAGGTGGGCCTTCCATTATCCACTCCTTAATCCCAGCATCATATCTCCTAGATTGAGCTCCTATAAACACATGAGCTTGGAGCTTGGGGGGAACATCTAGATACAAGGTGAAACAACTACTATTCTTAATATTGATAACTTCCAATATACATCTAGAGAATTTTCTCATATTTGACATTATTAGATTTGACACTATTAAAATAAGTATTTTAAACTTTCTGTTGTATAAGTCACCCTCCTCATCATTTCAGAGTACTGACTAGATTCATTAGGCATTTAAAAGTAGCAAATATTCTGATATCTGAATAATTGGGCATGACATTAGACATAAATTAATATAATCTTTCAGAAGGACTTACTTTACAATAAATTGAATGAAGTATTGTATTGCTTTTACCCTCAAAAATCTTTTTTTTTACCTAAGATACTTATATATAGATATAAGTATATAGATATTTATTAAAAGAAAATATTAGAATTGAGAAAACTTGCATATATAAGTAGTTATTTGCAATATGTAAAACTATATTATATACTTTCATTGTATATCTGCGTAAATACATAAAAACACACATGCATGATATGCATTGAAGTCAGTAGCTGGTAGAAATTCTCAACTTATTTCTAAATGATTCCTTATCAATGTGCACAGATAAATATTTTATCAAATTGTGAATATTCATTTTTTTCAGAAAATTCTGAAAATTTGTGAAGACAATGGATAGTAGCTAATGATGATCAGATTTTTATGTCTATTTTTTCTTCTCTTTGACAGCTCAGAATTAAATTATTTTTCCTTCTCTGTCTGAATAGTCCAAAGAGACTTTAACATGGAATCAAATGAAATAAAACAATGGGCAGTTATAACATTCAAAAAAAACTATCAGAAAACCAGTCAGCCAATTAAATTTTCTTCTATCACACCATCTTGTTTCCTGTTTATTTTTTAGATTGTGTTTGTGTCTCTAGAGTTCAGGCATCTCTCTCCATTCATACAATTGCATCTGGCTCTGGCATTCAGAAGGTATTCACAACCAACCTCATTAAAATTAAGGCATAAAATTTCTGGAAGAGAAGACTGAGTTATTTCAGTTGGAATTAGGGTAAAAGCAATGGAGTTTAAGATGGCAGAGCCATGGAAAGAAAAGAAATGTAAAGAAAAAGGAAAACAAAAAGAAAAGTGCATGCTTTAACCCATTCCTGCCAGTGATAGGAAAATACAGTTGAAAGAGTGTGTATTGGGTTAAGATATCTAAAAAGTATATTTAAAATATTTTGTTTCATCAGATAAAGTACTCTTTATACTTATATTATTTCTTTAAAATAATTCAGTATCTATTTTTTTAAATAACAACTTACATATTATCTATTCTTACTAACATTCGGCTATTCTTCGAATGAAGTTTCATTTACATTAACATTTAGTTTATTTTCTTTAAAACAATCACTATCCACCTGATCATTTCCCCGATTCTTGCACTACATAAATGGTAAAGAAAACCTTAAACGTTAACCTTAAAAATCTATAAAAATTTATTGTTTACTCTAAATAGGCTTCTTATTTTCAGGTGTTTCTAGCTGAATATACAGGACCTCTGCTAATATACCTCCTCTTTTACTTGAGGATTTCAAATATATACGACGTGAAAGAGAGCTCTGGAACATTGCGCCACCCTGTGGTTCAGTAAGTAACATATTAGTACATACAGCAGACAGAGAACTGCAAATGCTCTCTCCCATTGCAGGTTGAAATATTCGTATGTTAAATAAATGTAGTATGCCGAATGTATGGGACATCACAGTGTAGCAACGCAGAACACTATAGAGTATCAGACTTCAGCTAGTTTTCAGAACTGTGCCTTGGTATTACTGCCCAGAGTAGGAAGAGTTTTGTACTACATCTTCCTAGCCCGGGAAAAGACAAAAATTTAAAATCGGACCTAAAATTGTACTGGCTGTGTAAGACTTTCGTACCGTAGTAAAGTCAAACATTATGAATACAGTCATGCTAAATCCGGGACCATTTGCAGTAAGCAGATTCTTTGTCAATAAAGGTTGGCTATAAACATTAATTAGGCTCAAATATAGGAACATACCGTTTAGGGAGCCATAAATAGTATATACAACAAGCTTGCAAATTTATAGACATGGAACTATTTAGTATTCCTCGAATAGAGGTAATTTAAGTAGTAATGATCATCATAAAGACAAAAGTGTGAGCTATCAATTCCTTTAGCAATCCGTGGAATTTGTAAGGCAAGTTTCTATATCAGGACCTTTGCTTATTCTTATTGCCTAGAATGCTCACCCTCCTGACACCTATATTGTTTGTTATCTTACCTTTATCAGAAGTTGTTAATTGTAAATACACAAACCACATAGCTCACATTATATGTATATGTTTATATTTTTATGAAAGAATAATGATATAATTCTTGCTGATCGACCAGGTGTTTATTTATTTTTGATTTTACTAGTCACTGCTACTGAAAGTTATCAATTTATTTTTGATAAAATAAACTTTCAGTCTGATAAACTCGATATCCATTTTTACACAGAGTAAATTACGTTCAACCTGTCAGTGTATGTCATTTTATATTCATACTGACTATCTTAATAGTGAAAAAGGTTTTAAGTTTTTACCTGTTCCTAATAACAAAATAGCTACAGATCTTAATGAAAAAATGAATTCTTTTTAGTATACACAAAAAGAACACATTACAGTAAATCAGATTTGACACTTACATTTAAGAGTAATTATGTAAAAAATGGCAAGAAAATATAGTAGCTTAGAGCACAATGACAGACACATAAGAGATAAAATATCAAGAGGCAAAGCACAAAACAATAAAATAAAAATTAAATGCGGCATTACGAGTGCATAGAAAATAAAATTCAGACTTTTACATTCTTAGTGCTTGCTAAAGGACAACCAGACACTTAAGAAGTTATTCTGTACATTATAAAATGTCAAATGCATTCTAAGTAGGTTTTGGATATTTTTAAAACTTGTAAATTGTCTGCTTTAATCTTGAGGCATTTTGAAATGAACACATCTGCAATTAGTATATTTATACTTACTCCTGGGGCAGGTGTGAGCATAACACTTTATGATCAGTATTATAAATTATTTCTGTATTATCAGAAGTAAATTTACAGTCTCTCATAACAGATGCTATTCATTATTAAATAATCTTAAAAATTTCTGCAGTAAAATATTAAATATTTGTGCTTGATTATCAGAAGTAATAAACCCTAAGGGAATTTTTTATCCTAATAAAATATATAAATATTTTATCCATTAGGCAAGCCAAGAGTTGGATGGAGTTCAAAGTTGACATTTTATTTTATTTTTTCCAGTTTGGCTTGCTTCTGCCATTGCATACACTACATCCGGTATATTTTGGAAACTTTATTTGTTCACAAAGTTTCTGCAGGACGTACACCTTTGAAAAATTTGATAAAGGTGGGAATTAATATGTTTTATGATTTGAATTATTATTGATAAATTTTGTATATTGGATGATTTTCAAAACATTAAATTATGTTTTTACCTCTCTAAACTAGATTTTTCTGTTTAATTGTGTCAGTATATATTAAACATTCTGCTCCTGAAATGCCCTTGTGTGGGTGACCTATTTTGTTTGAGCATAGAAAGACTGGCTGTGGGAATATGGTACAAGGTAGATACTCTAAGAAATATTTTTCTTTGTTTTGGCAGTACTTAGCAATGAATTCAGATTCTTTATGTGCCACTTGAAGAGGATAAAGCTTACATATGAATAACCCTAAAATATACATCTCTGTGTGATTGGTATAAAATCTCATATTTTTGTGGTAATTATCAGTATGATGCCAGTGTCTTTGTTCTTCCATAAACCAGTTTTTCAACAATCAAATACCTATGAAAAATGGGAAATTAATTGGAAATGTGCTTTAGACAACCTTTTTTACTTCAATTTTCAATTAAAGTTTAAAATAATATTCAATTTAAAGTTTATTTTCAAAAAATGTATAGCAGTACAAAAATGTCTCTGGTTTTTGGCAAATATCTATTTTTTAATATTTTCAACAAAGCAGCCATTCTACTGTTGTGGTAAAATAGTAAACTCCAAAATGCTAATACCTCAGAAATCATTTAGACCAGCTTCTCTTTCGATAAAAGTATTACAGCTTATTGTCTAGTACTCTTAAATCTAAGACATTTCTTTTTCTAGTCAAGATATGCTACTACTAATGATGACCTATTTCATTCTTTTTGTCATTTACTGTTAGAATATATAGTACAATACATCAATTACTATTTTTATTGCTTTGTATTTTCACTTGATTGACAAAACCATTTTTGAAAATCTAAAATATAAGAGTACATGTAGGCAAGGTCCCAAATATGCATTGATATTAGTAGAAGTGGACACAAGAAATTCTTTCTTTACTCATGTCAAAAAGGTAATTTAAAAATGCAACCTTACTGGGCAAGTAGCATTCCATTTATCCAGCTTAGTCAATATACTATATTTCATGCAAAAACAGTTGCAAGGTGTGATATTAGGGCATATGATGCTGTTGAATTATATCTTTCATGACTTTTATTTCACTGTGTTTAATTTGTAGGGTTGTGCACTGTCCTGGGGATTCACTTCATGGATTGCTTACTACGTTAATCACCCGCGTTATACACCACCATGTATGTAGAATTTCTTCACAACTAACCCCATACTAAATTGCAACTTCAAAACTTTTCTCTAAATCACATATAAAAAGGAACAACACAGATTTCTTAAGATAACAATTCATAAAAATTTCAGTATCAAACTGTTTCCGTATTACAATCCATTATACTTTTATTTAGACCGAAAAGACTAAATTTGAATGATACACTGAATTTTTGTCTGCATAAGAAACCTAGCAAAATTATTAGTTGATTTTAAAACTTCAAAATGAAGTATAAGAAAATAAACCAATAAATACTAAAAGTCTGTATCATTGTATATTTATGCATTATTAACCTGTTGTGGGCTATCTTAAAAGTCAGTAACAAATATTTGTTATTTTATATATGATTTACTGAGAAAAAAAGACGTAATTTTCCCTGAGACATATTGGTTCCCCCCATAACTTGATTTATTGAATATCATGTCCCTCCCTTGACTCGGATTGGCAAAGTGGAGGAAATCTGACCCCAGTCCTGTCCACCGCTCCTCACTGGGGAAGCAGCCTCCTCCTGATGAGATCGGGCAGCTCCATGTCTTTATGTGGGGTGCAATTTTCTTTTCTTCGTGTTTCCTGTAGTCCATGAAGAACACAAAATAGAGCCCATGAATTAAATGTTTTCCCATTTAATTGACAGGTTTTGTGTGTGTGTGTGTGTGTGTGCGTTTTATTTCTAGTATTTCTAAATAAAGTTTAAAATCAAGAGAAATGAATGGTGTATTCTAACTTTAAATTTTAGAAAATAGCAATCTGCTCTAATTATTTTTGCTGAAATATCAATATAGGGAATTATTCAGGGTCGTAATTATATTCAATAAACTCAGTTGAATCTGTGAAGTGATGAGAATTAAATTACAATATTTAAATATTTAACCCTCTTCTAAATGTTAATATTCATATTGAAAGGGAAAATTTCTTGATCTCATATAACTGATTTTTCAAATATTTTATAATAAGATGTAGTTAACTATGTAAGAGATACATTTGCTTCACACTATGTAAAAAGAAGACCCTGTGAACAGCACTAATTCACACATCACATACAAAATAAATACAGAGACTGATTTTGCTATGTATGTAAAACATTTATTGAAAATAGTATTTGCTAAAATTGTAAAATGTCTTTTTTGAAATTAGAAAACAGCATTATTATGTACTGATATTCCTCCTTGTAGTTTAGGGGAGAAAAGCCTTTTGAAAAATTAATTGTACTGTGCTCCATAACATTAAATGTATAAAATGAAGGAGTCAAATTTCATGAAAACATCTATTGAATTACAACACTTACTTCAAGTGGAAAGTATCTTGTACAGGAAGTTCGTATTTTGCATGATTCTAATGTATGTAGATTTCAATTATCATCGTTCCATTAAATAATACTAGCTCCTGGTGCCGTGGTTCAAATGTTAGTTACGACAGGGTGCATGTTTCAGACATATACAGCACATCCTTCAGAGGTAGCTCTTCAGTCCACCTAACTCTGTGTAATACACAGATGCACAAACTGATGAATGGCCTCAGTGACCTATCTGGTCTGACTCTGGCAACTGTGTATCTGTTATTCAGCTCACCCACAAACTGTAAAATATGTTGCTTTCTTATTCTCCTGTAAAAAAAAAAAAAAAAAAAGAAGATGTGGTTTTTCTACACAGTGGAGTATTACTCTGCCATAAAAAGGATAAACTAGAGACATTTGTAGGTAAATGGATGAGAACATACTCTTAAGTGAAATAAATCAGAGAATCATCAATGAACACCCAGTTGTTTCTCTGATATGAGAAACCATAAATTAAATTAAGGACAAAGAAGTATAATGGATACTATGTTAAAAAAAAAAGTATTCAAAAGAGAGGAGAACAAGAAAGGGAGAAGGGGTAAAAGAAGGAAAGGAAAAAGAAAAGAAAGGAGAAAGGTAAAAAAATGTAAATAAACATACTGCAAATAGGGAAGGGATGGGGAATGGAAGAGAGGGGTGGGGAAGAGGATGGAAAACCAAGATATATCATGTACAGGTACAAAATAACCATGTTGAATATAATCATTGTATATACAATGTACCAATACATGTTCTTGGTAAAAAAAATAATTAAAAAATCAAAAAAAAAATCTATATGATATTTTTAGTGGACAATTGAAAGGGAAATGGAACAGCAAAGATAAAAGCGCAACAAAGAAACAAGAGGTGATGGCCAGATTGGGTGGCCCAAGCCCATCCTCCCAGTTACTCCGAAGGCTGAGGCAGGAGGACCACAGGTTTAAGGATCGCCTGGGCAATTCAGAGAGCCTTGTCTCAAAGTAAACTATAATTAAAAGGGATAGAGTCAGTGGAAGAGCACCCTTGAGTCTATCTCCAATAGAGCGGGAAAATTTATAAAAGTGATAATGCTAAAAGTAATATTAGAAAGTGTTTGTAATGAAAAATATAAATATTTTATAAGAAAGCCCAGTAACATATGTGCATCGAAGACATCCTTGGAGGTAGTCCTCACACTGAAAGTCCAAAGGAAAAACATGTTGAAACTGATCCAGACTTAGAAAAGGCCCATCGCTGCATGCCCGAGGTGTATGAGGTTTACTGCAAGACGGAAATGAGTCACACTATGTACTGCACTTCAGCGGCAAGAAGAAAGAAAAGACTTTTGAATTATTCAATTATTTTTTTAACAAGGAAATGAAACATTTTAATCCTCAATAATGCTAATTTTTAAATTTCAGTCAATTACACAAATGTTATTATTACATTTTTATTTTCATATGAATTTATAACTGATACCGAGAGTTTCTAATATTACAATAATGATTTTGAAATTGGAATAAACAAATTTTTCCCGTTGATTGCTAAGATCACCTTATACAGTTTCAGTTTGCATGGTCATTTTTAAAATCTCATACAACAAGGCAAAGAGTAGATTGTCTACATTTTCAAAATTATCTTTGGTTATGTAAATTTTATCATTAAAATAATACATAAAATGAAATCATATGCGAATAAACAGAATTTCACTAAGTGTACAATGTGGCTGATGACATTCCCATATGAAAAACTTACTGTTTCAAGCAAGATTCTCCCCTTTGGGGATTTAATGGGTTTTGAAAATATAATAGAACACGAGTTAAATCATACATTTATTCCTTTATTCAACACATATTCGTACAGCATCTGTCCCAGGATTTTACTGGGTACAGAAGAAGAAAAGACAGCTTCAAGCCTTAAATTCAGATTATTAATGTTAGTTAATGCCTCAGAATAAATTATACATTTTCGTTACATGTAGCATAGTGATCTTGTCCCACAAGCCTATGTGCTGTTGGTGTTTATTTTTCTGTAGCCACAAAGGAACATAATTTTCAGTTCAGTTCTTATGCAGATTTTCTGGAAATAAGCATGAAAAATATATTTAAGATTAATTTTCACTTAATATTTGTTTTTATCACAACACTATTCTTATTAAATTGAGGGTGTTTGTTTGTTTTTGAGACAAGTTCTCGCATGTAGTTCAGGCTGGCTTACAAGTTCTCAGTGATCCTCCTGCCTCAGCATCCCAAACTCTGGGAATACAGGTGTGCACCACCATGCTTGACTCTACATTTAAAAAAAAAAAAAAAAAAGTAATAAACCAATAGTCGCTGTCTACTGCTTAAAATTCTCTGAATCCCTCTCTTGTCTATAGTGATACCTATTCATTTTTGTAGCTCAAAGCCTAACCACATGTTCAGAGGACATCTTTTTGATCTCTCTGATTACAACAAGTCCTACATTTTAGTTTTTTAGTTAATAATTCATAACTCGTTTGGTAGCAATTATCAAGGTCATAGACTTCCATTTCTCATGCTGTGATTAGCATCTGCTTCCCAGTCATAGTGATGGTGCTGTCAAACTGGGACTGTGTTTACTTTTGTATCTATCGAAAGCATACAGTGTGGTGTTTGCCATTTGAATTCCTAATAATTGTTGTTAAGTAAGTCTGTTAAATAGTAGGTACAAATAAAATAACAATGGTAGATAGAAATGGATATCATCCAAATGTTATAATTTAGCCAGAGATCAATTTTTAATTATAAAGAAAAAATAATATTAAAGGAGTTATAAATTTTTTTCTGTCAAGTATTATAAAAATATACAAGAAATGAATATCTTAAAAGGAATTAGAATTATAGTTAGTTTTCTATGATTGATGGGATTTTTACTTATTGTACTTTCTCTTTGTGCATTTTTCAATCTCCCAAATATTTTCTATCCCTATATTTCATTTTATAATTTGATCTATGTACCCTATAAAACAACCTTCAAATCTATGTATGTTTTGTGTATGTATTTTATAACATATACATCCATGCAAAATTTTGATGTAGTCCTTTGACTAAAATATGCTTTCACACTTTTAATACAAGAAAACAGAACTTCAGTAAAAGATTTATTGATGAGCTGTTCCACATGTTATTATTTATGATACATGAAATTATTTTCAATCTTTAAAAGTTCATTTCAATTCTGAGACCTTACAAATTTAATGTTTTCTATACTTTTTTGACTACTGATTCTACAGAAAATGGATACTATTTCATGTTTTAAGAGCCAGCCAAATCACGCATCGTGTTATAAATTCTTTTCACGGTTATGATGATGAATGTTTCAAAGTACTGAGAAAGTCTTTAAAGTATTCTTAGAGAAGCAATGCAGGTTTCAAAATGACATATGATAATAGCTTTTATTTATAGGTGTACTAGGTAAATATAATTTCCATGGATACACATACATAAAGAAAAAAATAACTGTTAATATATGTGATGATCATATCAAACCATTCTATTATTAATACTCTTGATAGTATATTCTAACTTTTCCATCATGGGCAAGGTGTCTTGATGATATTGTTTTAAATTTTTTTTTATACATTACTCTTTATGTGATCTTGGGAACTTACATATATTTTTCTTTAAATTAAGAAAAATAGTACTTTCCTTATGTAATTATCTTTATCATAATGTATAAAGCACTTAAAATTGTTCCTGTTTAAAAAGACTACCATGAATGTGTAAATATTAAATAATAGTTAACTTAAATTCTAAAATTGATGGGAAATATAAATTATTTTCATTTCTTTTTATTGTTAAAATTTTTAGAAGAGATACTATGGGACTCTTTCTTGTACTAGGCTATACTATGTTTGTTTTTAAAATAAGAAATGAAAGAGATAAAACGGGTTATTGAAAGTTTTTAATAATATAAGTTAATTACATATTATTCTTATATTCTAAATATCCTTATATTACTACTAGAAAAATGCATGTGGAGAGCAAAATTATTTTCTGCACTTTAGATTACAAAAGTATCATCTAAGAAGTTCAATGTTGGTTAAAGGGTAGTTATATAAAGTAAACATTGTCTGTATTATATGTATAGTGTGACAATTCAAAATATGAGTACTTGTATCACATTTTCTTTTCTTACTCTCTAGCATTTGGAAACAGACAAATCACAGCATCTGCTATCAATTTTCTGGTAGGTATGATGAATATTATTTGCTACACATGCACTAATTTTGTTATTGAGAATAGAAAATACATTTTATTTGGAGGATTTGCCACATAGAATGTATTATTTCTATATAATGCTATAAATGAGGCAAATCAGATAACTTTCTAATATCATATTAGTAGCTCTCTAAAATTTTAATCAAAATGTTATTAAATAAATTCCTATAATCACAACATTAGGTTTTCAAATCTTTGGGTCAAAATGTTGCAGTTATATATGAAGGATGATTATATATATGTAATACAATATAATACATATTTGAAGAAATATAGTCATTAATTCTTCCAATTTAAAAACTTCTAAGAGAAAAATCGTCTTACATGTGTAACAGATAAGATTTGAAAAACCACTTTAGCTGAATTGTTAATTTAGATAATTTAATAAGAAGACACATTTTGAGTATTTATTTTATTTCATTTATTTTCCTTATTTTGCAGTGCTAGAGATCAAAGGTCATGGCTCTTTCCAAATTGTTCTCAGTCCAGTTCTTTGGCCACACAATTTTACTAAGCTCTCATATATAGTATAATTTAATGCTCCCTTCCCTTGTTAAAGTTGTTCCTCTGTGGGTGTTGTTTATATATTGAAAAACTTGTGTGAGTCATGCACAACTTCATATTCCTTGTGAAGTTTTATTGAAAAACTTGTATTCTAGTGTTTAATATAAGGCATATCTTACCCACTACACTTTGTAGGAATATCCACTCTCACACTTCTGTCCATTATGGTTCTTAAAATTTCACCTACAATAATACAAGAGAAAAAGGAGAAAAGATGCAAATAGGGAATGAAGACGTCAAATAATCCTTGTTTCTATACCTGGAAGACTGTAAAGACTCCACCAAATATCATTTTAGAACTGATAAATGAATTCAACAAAGTAGCAGGCTATAAAATCAACTTTAAAATATCAATAGCTTTACTGTACACCAATAATGGACTAGGTGAGAATGATATCAGGAAAATAATCTCATTCATAATAGCTTCAAACATATAATAAAATACCTGGGTTCAACCTAATCAAGGAAATGAAATTTTTCTACAGGGAAAATTTCAAAACATTGCAGAAATTGGTGAAAAATCTAGAATATGGAAAATTCTTCCATGTTTATGGATTGGCAAAATTAATATTGTTAAAATCCATAGTACCAAAAGCAATCTGCAGATTCATTGCAATCCCCATCAAATTACAAATGACATTTTTTTTTACATAACTAGAAAAAGGAATCTCAAAATTTATGTGAAAGCACAAAAGATTGACAAAACAATCCTAAGCAAAAGGAGTAAGACTGGACACATCATGATACTCATTTTCAAATTATACTTCCAAGCTAAGGTAACAAAAATAGTGTGGTACTGGCATAAGAATAGACATGCAGGCCAACAGAACAGAAGACACTGAAACAAACCCATAAAACTACCACCATCCGATTCTGGACAAAGAAGCCAAAAATAAACACTGGCAAAAGGGCTCATTAACAAATAATGTTGGGAAAACTGGATGTTGAGTCACTTGCAGAAAATCAAAACTAAATCCCTCTATTTCACTATATTCAAAAATAATTCACAATCAATGAATGACGTAGGTATAAAACCTGAAAATTTTAAACTGCTAAAGGTAACATAGAGGAAACCCTTGAACCAACAGGAATGGGCAAAGACTTTCTGAACAGGGCTCCACTAGCACAGGAAATAATAACAGGAATTGACAAATAGGACTACATCAAATTAAACAATTAAAAGAATGAAGGTACCATCTACAAAAAGACAGAAAATCTTTGCCAGCTACTCTTCTGACAGAGGATTAGAACATATGAACTTTAGAACATATATCTAGAGCATATAAAAACCTTATAAAAATCCTTCACGCCAAAAGATCAAATAGCCAAATCAACCAATGGACAAATGAACTGAACAGATCCTTCTCAAAAGAAGTAAAACTGGCCCATACATATGTGAAAGTATGTTTAACACCTTTGGCCATTGGTTAAATGCAAATGAAAATTACACTGAAATTCTGTCACACCCTAGTCAAAGTGGTGAATATCAATAAAATAAATTAAAAACAAGTCCATGCTGTGAAGATGTGGGAACAGGTTGGGGGAAGTAACATTCTATGCTACTGGTGGGACCATAAATTAGTATAGTCATTATGAAAATCAGTATGAAGATTCCTCAAAAAATTTAAAATAGAAACACTAGCTATCTCTATCTGTATCCTCGGTATATACTCAGAGTCAGCATGATACAGCGATACTGCATACCCATGTCTATGGTCACACAATTTACAATAGTCTGCGTATGGAACCACCTAAGTACCCATTAACAAATGAATCTTGATAAATAAAATGTGATATAAATACATAATGTGGGTAGTATGCAGCTATAAAGAACCAAATTCTATCATTTGCAGAAAAATAGACGGATATGGAAACCATCATTTTGAACAAAACAAGACTCAGAAAGACAAATGTTGCAAGTTCTCCCTAATATGTGGAATCTAAAAAAGATGACAGAAAAATAGAAGGAAAACTATTATTAGACAAAAGAGAGAGAACAAAGAGGGAAGGGGATGCTATGTAAGGGCAGGTAAAGGGGAAGAAATATAAGCAAACTGTCTGCATTAAAACATCGCCCCAACATGGGAGAGTCAAAAGGAGGTTGAGGCAGGTGAGACAGAGGAGAACGAAAGAGTGAGCAAAGACTTCTACCTGCTTTTTTTATTGTACTGCTTCAATGCTAATTCATGTTTACCAAGTCCAATGTTCTAGTTGTGTTTTTATTTTTGATAACAAAGGTTTGCATGAACTGTGAGACATGTAGAGCTAAAAATGGTGAGATTAAGTAAAAGAAAAAAAAAAGCACCCAAAACAAAACAACGAAGACAAAAAGTTGGTGTACTGTATTAATGTAACTGGCTCATGAGCATTATTCAGTTAGGTTGTTTAAATATCAAATAAATATTCAAACATTTAAAAATGACAAAAACGTAGAAGGAGATGACTATCAGACAACAGGAAGGGAGTAAGTGATGTGGAAGGGGGTAGTGGAGGGACTGGATATAAGCAAAATATATACATCAAAACTCCAAAAAATGGGAAATGGGGAGTGGAGGAAATCATCAAAATGTGTCATGTGCACGTAAAAATCTGCCAAAATGAAACTCACCAATTCTTATAACCGAAAAAATGAAAAAAAAAAAAAATATGACCCATCTATCTATCTATGTGTATATATGTGTGTGTGTGTGTGTGTGTGTGTGTGTGTGTGTGTATATTTAAATAATAGTTTAGCTAATGACAACTTTCTTGTATTGACTGTGAGAAGGGAAAACTTTCTTGGGGGCTTCTGGGGGTCGAATTCAGGACTTTCTGCCAGTTAGGCGAGTGCTCTATCACTGAGCTAAATCCCAAGTTCCAGGAAGACCTTTTGTCTTTTCAGCACTTAGATTTGCACAAAGTGCTAGCTCATTTCTTGCTTGAATAAATGACACAAATAATTTATCTTGAGTTTCTTAAAAATATATCTTTTAATTTTCAATATGTTTACATTGTTAATAGAGAGTAAACTTGCTTTTTATTTATTATCATCGTTTATTGCTAATATACATTGTACCAAGTCTAATGTGCTCATTACACAGTAATTTTGAGGTAACCTAAGACAGTGAAAATATTGAATGTAGTTGTATTTCATTGCAAATAAAAATTTAGAAATTAGACAAAGAAATGCTATTACTCCTTTACAAACATAAAACATGACCACAATCTTAAAAAATGCGTGTTAGCGCTAGCATTGCTTACTGAAGATGAAGATAAGCAAGACATTCAAATTTTGCAGATTACTTTTATTAAGTTTTAAATTTCAGGAAATCAATTGTATTACAGGATATAAGAACTCATGAGTTATTATAGTTACTATGTATAGTTAATAACAAATAATAATAGTTAATAACTTATATTGTAGCTAATAACTAATAATAATAGTTAATAGTTATAGTTAATAAATAATGAGTTATTATATCTTGTAATGGAACCTAATAAAATTGATCAGTTTATCAAATTTGTGTATAATAATTCAAATTCAGGAGAAATATGCATTATAATTAAAACATAATGCAATGTCCAGTTTTTCTTCTATGACACAAAATATATAGGCGTGAATATTTCAAGCTCACCACAAGTACTATTTATATAAATTGTGTGTAAAGAATAGGAGACCTGATTTAAATCTAGAGCATTTGAAAGTTATTTTGTATTAAAACTATTGGCACATAGTGAAATCAGTTGTCATGCAGAATGAACAAAGGAGAAATTAATAATGTTTTCTTTAATATATTCTTCAACCAAAAATACCTATCTTAATTGCAAGTGTTAATTTTTCACTAATAAAATATTGTTTTCCAAACTTGCTATTCTATTGCATTGATCTAGGCACTCTTTTAATATAAGAAATATGTATTATTCATTTAAAGTGACTAAGCCTTTATCATTATGTAGAACCAGATTATCATCTCATAATAAGATAATATATTAGAACAATATTGAAGACGATTATAGTTAATTCTTGATTACTCATGAGGGAATAATTCATTCTTTTGGCGAACAATTAGCATTATAATTTTCTCTTCAGCTCCCTATGATTTATTTCCACTGACATTCTGAGTTACCTGAAATTTTAAGTGAGATATATTGTAAGCAAAACAAAATATATGTACATGATACGCTACAAAATCAGCTTAATGATTTTTGGTAAAAATTCTTTGAGTTTGATGAGTTTGATCCTATCTACACCATGTTCTTTTTTTTTTTAAATTTTTAACAAATTTTTATTAGCACGTTTGCACTACACAATGACTACATTCACTGCAGGGGATCAGCACATGTACACAACATATTTCAGTTCTCTTCTACCCCCCCCCACTTCTTTTTTACTTTTCCAACATCAGATTCACTTATCTTATAAGACCTTATAAAGTTAATTATCATATATACAGATTGAAAACCAGACTAATAGGCCAAAGAAAACATCAAACATGTAAGAAAATTGTACTAAGTCAAAGTACACTTTAACATACTTTGTCTTCTGTGAAGTATTTTATTTCTTTTTTTTCTTAAAGATTTTCTGCCTTTAACTTTTATCATTCAAGTGTGTTCAAGAATCACAAATCTACAGTAATAAACAAATATAGACAAATTTACAAAGCGTAAAGTTCCCCACAAATTTGAGTGTACTTTTGTTTTTCTGCTGTCAATTTTCTTAATATTATTTTTGATTTCTCCATATTTTCATAACCTGTCTTCATTTTGGGGATTCTATTCCATTTAAAATGCAACAAATAAAACACCAAAATCAAAATTGCAAAACAAATGTTATATATAAATAACAATCATATTTATTCTTTACTCTTTACCTCATATTCTTTTCCTCTACGTTTCATTTTGTACTCACCAGAAGCAATTATGGTTTGCCAGTTCTTACACAATGAATATTTCATCAAAAGTGTAATTTGCCCTTTTCCTTTTCACTATATTCAATAATTATAAAATGGGATGAATGGAGAATAGCATATTAGCATGATTTGCAAAAAGTCCTAAAAATAACTCTTCACTAGTTTTTGTGTCTTCAGTGTCACCATTAGTTATTCACTTGTTGATGGTTTTTTATTATTATTAAAATGCAAGTGTTCTGGGAGAAGTAAAAATTATGACCTTATTGAGTGGGCACACCTTCTCTTGTAACATAAAGCTGAAAAGTGCCTCGGGAACAAAGCGGGTGATTTTCGATTAGGGGAGAGAATGCTGGGAATGATGTATCACAGCCTTTGCAGCGGGCGGCACACAGCGAAAGCCCTGCTGTGAGAACCACAGAAAGGCCAGGAAACTGCTTCAGAAAATTTATGTATGAGGTGGATGAACGACAAAAATGTGCCCAAGTTTAGTGTTTTCATTCCCAGCAATAAGCTCAGGTTTGGTTGTGACGCACATTTTCTGACCTCTTTGTCTGATGTTGATAGACATCACTGCCAGGATTTGCATTCATTTCTTAGGGGAGACTTACAATCTAGGACTCAGTGCATTGTCTTCATTTACTGTTCTAGTTTCCTCTTAGATCTCCAGAAGCATCTATTATAACTAACACAGAAGCCAACCATTACACTTACATGTGATTCAGTTCATTGCTTAGTAAAAGCTTTATTTTAAAACTGGAGTTGGCTTCCCATTCATTTGTTGCTACGGTCTCTGTGGCTTGGGCAGTTATGAGATACAACGTTGTCAGGACACTGTGAATTGAGACACAGCAGCTATTTTATCTCTTCTGCATGCTCTGGGCATTGTGGAAAACAAACTGGAGTTGGAAAACTAATGGTATGAAAATAATGCAGATAGTTTTTATATTTTATCCATTTTGCTAGAATTGTTGATTTTCAATGACTTTCCTCTAACCAAATTATCTAAATTAAAATTGATATCTGCTATGAAGTCACAAAATTATAGTTGTCAAAATACATAATATTAAAGCTAATTTTTAAAAATGATTCCTGAGTTGGGGAAAAAACCCACGGTGACTTAATGAGCATTTAGTCCAGAGATACTGACATAAACTATATCTCTATTTTTTTTTTTTTTTAGAATTTTCAAGTATAGTATTTTTACACTATTTTTACCTAAAGGTTGGTAATGGGATGGACCATAGAAGTAAAGAAGAAAAATTTTTAGACATTAAATCAATTTCAAAATCAAAGATCATAAGTTTCAATTTACCGAATGAAAATGTACCAAAGTTGATGCAATAATTCTTCATTCAACACAAATTAATAGAAAGCCATCAATATGCAGTTTTTGTATCACTTAATATAAGATATGAACTATTATATAAATTCTTATTATTATTGGTTTTCAAAATTAAGTGTTTTACTTCAGACATATTTTTTTCTGTTAAACCTATAATTAACCTATTAAATATCTTCCCTGAAACACATGCGTCTTATCAAAAGATGTTTGTATGAAAGATTTGAAAGTATAGCAGGTGGTTTTGTAATTAAAATGTAGAGATTGGGCATTGTGAAAATTATAATTTTATGTGCATAGTAATCTAAATGGTCATAAATCAGAATATTTATGTATTTCACAGATTAGACATTCTGTAATCATATTCACCCAGCTATTACCTTATTTTTGAAATGTCGAGTAAGGTAAAATAAATAAAACATATTATCATTGTTATCATTATTACTATAGTAATAAATACAGAAAATAAAATAGATGAGACTCAAAAAAAAAAAAACTAAAAATGAGTGTTTGAAAGAGTTTGTGGATTCTGGATTTCAATTAAACCAATAAATCTATCACTTATTGCTCTAATGATAAAGTTATAAGTAAAATATTACTCGTGGCATTAATAGTGATAATAGTAATATTAATCCCTGTATAATGTGAAAGCATTTATAGTAAATGATGAGATAATTTTTGTTTATACAAAATATTATGTAATTGCACTATAAGGTTTATTTTTTTTTATTGTGGATGCCCAAAGAATTTTTCTAAAATAAAAAGACAAAGCCTGACTATTCTATGACTCACATTCTGTATTAGAATGGACGTGGACTGCTTAGACTAGAGTTGGTTCTTTAAAGAAATCATCTCCAAAAATTTAAGGAAGAATGTTTAAATTGACAAAGCTTGTAAGGAAGAGTAATAATTCATATAAAAGTAGATCATTGCAAGTTGGTCTCCCTCTACCTGCATTTGGTCATTGGTCATTGGAATCTGTTCAATGACAGCATGCTACTGACCAATACAATGTGTAGTAGTAAACAGCGAGTGTGGTAGTAAACTACTAAAATCTCATGTTTTGATCTAATCATGTTTTTTCAAGCTGAGTACAATGAGATTTAACAGGAGATATTTTCAGATAAATTTTATGGCACACTTATTCATGATACATTATTTCTAATATATTCATTAAAGTCTTCTGTGGACCTGTTAATTTAACACCTAGTTTATTTGCCCATTGTTAAATATTTACTGGTACTGATTAAAAATAAAGTATCACAGAACTTTGGGAAAAGAGGATTCTAAAAGAAGTAAAAGTGTTTTTGTTGATTTTGTAATTGAAGGCATTTAGCAAAAAGATGATTTTTAAGTGGGAACACCGATTATTTTTAATTATATTCGCTGTCAATTTCATAGTACATATTTATCCTTACAGTGATATCCTTGGATAAAAACATTGGCTGTTGAATAATTAGTATCCTGCTATGATTCAAATACTAGAGTGAAACAGCGAGTAGTACAATATTTATTGGTTACATTACTAACTAAAATTATCATTGTTTTATTAATTAAATAGTATGTGTCAGATATTTGACTTCATATTATCATCATAAAATTCCATAGAGTGTAGAATTAATATTTTTATTTAGGTACAGAAAACAATTCCAATTTTCTAATTCCCTTGCTCAGTCACAATAGTACATGAAAGTTGTGGCATGCAATCACAGGTCTATACAATTAAAACCCCACACCCTAACCCGCAATCATGTGTAAAAACAAATAAAAATTATTATCTGAGCATTCAAATGTTAGCTTTGTCTTCCTAATAACATAGGAAACCAGAAGTCTTTTTGACAATTATTTTGGGTAATTATTTTTGTGTGAAAGTAGTAATTAGATTATTTTCTGAATAGTCAAATATTGTTTGAATGTATTTGCACTATTTGTTAATGGTATCTCACAAAACAATTAATCTATGGAAGCTGATTAGTCCAAATTGCGTTTTTTGTATAAAAGATGATAAGAAATGAATTTTTGTTTCCTTTTTATATTTATTTTTCCTAAATTTGCAATCTGCTGAAATATATAATAGTTATTCAGTGTGAGTTACACAGAAATTAATGTCTATGAAACTGTTATTATATGTGAAGAAATAAATGTATAAAGAAACAGCTGAAAAGAAAGTAAGAACATTAAATATACTACAGGGAATTAAATATAAAAGACACTGAGTTAAAATTATGCTCAACTTTTGGGATATATTAGAGATAAAAAGTTGAGTGACTAAAAAATAAATATTTTGCTCCACATAATCTGTTCTCATTAAAAAAGTATTTCTTTGTTGAACACATATTTTGTGCGAGGTAAGTAAATATGGCAGACGAAAGATCATAATTTCGAAAACACGGAATACATATTGGAAATACTGTTAGTGCCAAGAGTTTGTTACAAATCCTTGATTTTCTTAGAGGGTCTTAGTGGCCTACTAATAAGAACAATTAGTGAAATAGTCAAACGAAGGTGTCAGATACAAGATGGGGAGTAAGTGCATCCGTAAGTGAGTATTGCTTACAAGAGGTATTCCACACTAAGCTGAAACCAGCTCTGAATCACGCACCTTGCACTAGAAACATTCCTACTCTGCTAGTGACCTGAGAGTACACATATGTATAGATTCTGTTCTCAGAAACGTTCATCATCTCTTCGTGGTAAGAAATCTGGAAAGAGAAACAAGTAAAAAGCAGGTAATGAGAGTTACCTTATTAATAAGGTGATTTGAGCCTCTTATTAAAATGGGTTAAGAATATCATCAGAATTGGAAACAAATGGGAGCTGTGTCGCAAGCCTGTCGTAATCCTATTGGGCTCTTGCTACTTGGCACGTTGCGATGGGAGATCTCAAGTTTGAGGCCAGCCTGAACAATTAATGAGACCCATAAAAATTGAAAAGTGGTGGAGATGTTACTCAGTGCTTCCTATGTTTGAATCCCAATATGGACAAAAAGTTAGTCTAATTGTGACTAGTTGTTTTGGATTCAATACATACCCACTAACAACTACTTGAATTGTTATACAATATCCTCTTCTTAAATTACAATATATTTCTTGGATTGGAATTATTACATTACATGGATTATATGTATATCTAGAATACATTTTTAAAGTAGGCACAATTATACTGAAAAGTTTTAATCTGTTTCGTAGATTTGTGAGGCTGGGAATCATTTCATCAACGTAATACTGGCACATCCCAATCACACAGGTTTGTTTATTTTTCTTTTTATCTTGCCCAGAGTAAATTTTGATAGTAATTATTTTTAAAAGCCTATGTGTCATGTTTTTAAAAAGGTAAGTAACAATAGTTAGAAACACTTAACCACATATGCCTACAAAGCAGCCATGTGCCTTATTTTGGTTTTGTTTTATAGCCATATACCAGCCAAGTCATCTCTGAACTGAGTGCAACCTTTTCCTTTTCACATTTCATCGTAAAGGATAATTGGCCAAATGTGTGAATTGAAAGAGACACATTGGTTCTACAGTGGAGCATGATATGGCTCCCTGAGTCTCTACTAATGAAATTTCCTCGTACATATTTATCTTACTGATGTTTGATTCCAAATACAAAAATTCCCTTCTGAAATACTCTATTTCTGTATTTATGTTTCAATATATCTAACATAACACAGGTCATGATGTCCAATTATGGCTAATGATCACATGGTATCTCTTGAATATTGTTTCCATCTTTATCTGAATTTAGCAGTATTCTAAACTTCTTTTCTCAAACAGGTATAATTCTCCATTAAACTGTGTGTTCTTGCTCTCAAATGGTAGCATTCACCATTGCGATTAACTCTTGGAGCTTGTCAAAAGTGTCACACATTATCTTTTCCTACCACTGATAGATCGAATATGTGGACTCTACCTCATTACAGCATCTGGTTGCAGGAATGTTCATAGTCAACTTGAGCCTGCTGCAGTTGTCTGCCTTGAGCCCTACTAAAGTACTGCATCTTTTTTTTGTCCTATATGGTGTACGTTCAAACCAGCTTCTCCTGGTGTATAATGTAAACCTTCCATAACTCGAATAGGCCTATATGGCCTCTTTCTTCCTTATGGTGAGGAATACAGATTGCAATCTGTTCTTATTGTGGAGAAGATGTTCCACAATTCTTAGACCCCAGAATGTTTTTGGTATATGACTCCTAAATCTTAGTACTATTTCTTTATTTACTCCCAACTCCATCTCTGGACCATCCATGTGTGGTGAGGTAGTCAGTGTGTTAGCCTCACTACTCATCCAGTATGAAAAACATAAAAACAATAGTGGATTTTCAGTGAGATCCTTCATCAATCCAGATTTCCTAGTGCTTTTTTATGAAAGCAAGTGAGCTCATTAAAGTAGCCCACAGAAAAATATTGTAAATACACTCTGGGGAGCGTGTAGCAGTAGGAGATAAAAAAAAAAAAGATGCATTATGTACATGTATTAATTCCCCATGGCAAATGTACTAATAAAATGTGTACTAATGAAAATGTACTCTATTATTCATTCTAAGGAAAATAAAACTACTCTGAGCCCCTTTTGTCTAGAAATGAAAAAAAAAATACATTTGTTAACTAGGTCCCTATATCCATCCATGTACCTAATGCCTAGTTAATCTGTTTTAGGAACATTTCCATATCTGGTGATTACTTACAATGTTAGATAATTCTTGATCAAATTGCAACATTTTAATGATCATCTTCCAATTTATATTTGGCTTTCTAAAGAAATACAGTAATAAATTGAATGGTGAAATAATGGGAAACATTGCCCAAGCATATGTTCGATCTTGAGTACAATGGTCATCTCTCCCTGGGATGTAACACTGTCTTACAGAAGAACGAGTATAAATTCAGAGATTTCTGTTGACTTGCAAGTTTATCACTGCAATAGCTACTCCTCCAAATCAAAGAGACTAAGATTACATGGAGATTTTTGTGAGCTGCAAACTGTGTATCATGGTATGTGGAAATGACCAATTTTGGGCCTACTGGAACTCATTTTTGTAAAAGTCCTCAAAATACAAGGTTGTTTTACATTCTCTATCATGTAGACAATAAATGGTCTGAATAAATGACCATAGTTAATTTAGTGAGGATCTTTTAATAAAAGATTGTGCAAATAATTAATGCTTATTTTTGCTTTGGTTTCTAATATCTTTCTTCCTAGGATCCCAGACCGTCTCCATCCTAGACTGTTTTCCATGATTGATTTAATTCTTAGAACTGGGAAATGAATAATTAACTTTATATTGTGTCAGTTTCAGCCAGTCTCCTGACTGCCGATCTATA
Source organism: Hystrix cristata (assembly GCA_004026905.1). Lineage (NCBI taxonomy): Eukaryota > Metazoa > Chordata > Mammalia > Rodentia > Hystricidae > Hystrix > Hystrix cristata. The sequence goes on along the minus strand of PVJO010017659.1, from coordinate 12,005 downwards.
ATTATTTTACTTTAAGTTTCACAATGCTTTGTTGGGTATCCAACTATCTACACGTTAGGGACATTGTATTCTACAGCCAGCCATAACTTTGTGTGGATCAATGCCCCACTTCACGACTTTCTCGCCATGGCATGTGGCTGACTGTGTTATAACTAGAGTTAGCTTCACTTTGGAGGAAGAGGAGGGATCCTTTAATCTAAATCACTTCTAGTTGTTCAGGTTCTAAAATTACTTACATCACTTACAGTCAGGCTGATAGAGCAAAGAGCCAACACTAATCTTATGTCTGACAGGGCCCTTTTCACTAATACATTCCAACAAGTTTGAGAAACAGTTCCTCCGATTCTCCCTCCCCTGAGCATGGGAAAGAAGGTGGGAATGAGGCTCATGAGGGAAAATATTACTTGCACAGAAAGGGGTTCTTGGACTTCAGTCTTATATAGATAATCTACTTCAGGAAACCTATTTCTCAAAGCCACTTTCTGTTTATCTAAGCCTTAACTCCTTCTTTACCTACTTGCCATGGAAATTCTAACATTTCTTCTTCATTACTGGTGTGATTTCTTTGTTTTACCAGAATATTTAATCCCATGTACCAGGAAAGTGCTTCAAAATAATAAACCCACTTTTATCCAATCTGGTATTTTTTCTCCTCTTGTCAAACTCCTTTAAAATCCAGTAATCTGTGTGTTGTGTAGTTTGTTGGATCAGGTGGATAGGTCTGCATCTCCTTTGGGGTAGAGTCCCTGTTTCTTTTAGTTGCTCCAGGAAGATTGTAAAGCAATATAAATGTGGCTAATGATAAAAGCCATGAGTGGAGATGGAAAGACCCATTCTTGTAGGGTTATGGCCTATGTATTGCCTTTCATCAAGGAGATACCAGTATTCAATAGAAGCTTTTTTAGGTATCGGGAAGTTCATAGAAACCTAGATAGTATGATGTTTTCAGAAAGTGATCTTACCTTGCAACAAGAGTTGTATATTCTTTGGAGCTTGCCTATGTTTGCAATTATGTACTGGGCCTATTCTTCAGTTTTCTGCCTTTTTATTGTAGAGTGTTAGAGGTTCTTTAAGTGCTTCCAAGGAATAGCTGAGCATGGTGGCACATGTCTGTAATTCCAGCACTAGGGAGGCTGAGGCAGGACTATCACTGCAAATACAAGGCCAGCCTGGGCTACACAGTGAGTTCAAGGCCAGCCTGAACTACATAGCAAATCTTGACTCAAAAAACTGAAAAACAAAACAAAAAACAAAGAAATGTTTTCCAGAAGGTCATTTAGTGGTCACATTTGGCCTTTAATTACTTCCTTGCTAATTATCCATTTCAGTTTTAGCTACCAAGTACAATGGTAGAAATTACCATTCAGTTCCACTGTTTATACTGGACTGGATAGAGCCTTCCCAACCATCAGCAGAACATATCAATATACCACTAGTGAAAGTTTTCATACTTGCACTGCCACTCTGTACCCACAACTAGCTGTTTTTCCCTTTCCAGTAAAAATGAATTACTAGTCTGGGTGTCTAGTACATCATGTAACTCTACAAGGTCATTCCGGAATCTGCTCTGTGGGCCATGGTTGGTGCTAACTACCAGCGGTTGAGTTTTTCTGGAGTACAGGTGGAGGCTGGGGCTCACAGGCTTATAAAGGAGTGATTTTATGAAGCAGAAGAAATCATCATAGTTAGATAAGAAAACAAAAGCAATACATTCTAAATAAGTATCTACGGTGCACACACAGAACACTCTAAAGCTGGGATGAATAATCAATGTTGAGTCTTAAATTGAGTCATAATTTTCCCATATTGATCCAATATTGAATTAAGATTAAATCAAGAAGGATGTGTAACCTTGACTTTGGTTGCCGACTTCAGCCACAAAATCCCTACAGGACATGCTTGGAGTAGAAGGTTTCCTGCCAAAAGCGCCCAGTAAAGCAGCAGAACAAGCCAGTTACAGCCAATGATGAATTTGAGTGGTGCAGCATTTTACTGTAAAAATTCTTTCAACTTTGATTTAATAAAAAACTCTAATATCTATCAAGCAGAGGAAACATATCATAGAGGATGTAAATATTAAAATAATACTCTCCAAATTTACACATTATTACAATTAGTAGCAACTATACACAGTTAAAGAATACCATCCATTTACAAATATTTCTCTAAGTCACAAGACATATTCATTATTTAATATACAACTACATTAGGAAGAAATTGATCATTCCCAGCTCCAGGGACTAAAAACCCATAAACTAGAGGCCTTAGCCCAGATTATCTTGTGTGTATTATCCAGCTCTGAAATTCAATAAATACAACATGGATAGTTTCCTCAGTAATCTTGTTTTGATAAATATGTGGACATCGCACAAAGGTGTTTGCATAACATCATAAGAGAATCAGCAATATTAAATGGCGTCTCTATTTATCCTTATCTTGAAATGAACAAGGTATGAAATCTGCACAGGACTTAATATACTTCTTACTTGATATTTCGAACAGAGTTATAATTTTGAAAATAACATACTGACATTTCATTATGACCTTAGTTATAACTAGAAGAGATTAGTAGATTTGTTATCTGATTAAATCTTGCCAGGGAGAATAAAACAGTAATTTTATAATTCATATTCACTTTTACAAATGTCATGTCTTAAAGTTCAACCTGAAATCATTATAAATTTATTCTCCAAAATGTTTCTTGAAAACATTTACAAAGAGAAATATAACAAAAATCAAGTAACAATGTGCTAAATATAATGAGAGTTGTAAGTAACATTTGGGATTGCTGAGCAGAAATAATTTATGGGGTATTTATGAATATTAGCTATACTGATTCATTTTAATCCTCTTATGAGAGATTTTCACATCCTTGTGATACAAATGACAGTCTTATAAAATTCCCTTTGGATTTCACTACTTTAATTCAAAGGGAGCTGTGAGGAATTTTATAATCTCAGCCAAATACACAGACCCTCATGTTGTCATTGAACGTGAAGATGTACCCACTGTCAAAGCTCGATTATAATTTTAGTCTGTAATGCTGCTGCAGCTATTACTATACATCAAATAAATTTTATATACTATTTTATTTAAAAATTTAAGGAATTGATTTTCCTTGTGTGTTATGCTTTTTTATAGCAACAGAGCTGTAAGACACGTTCAGCCATGACAAGTATTCTTTGAGTCAAAGGTCATAACATTTCAAATGGGCTCTTCTGAGCAATTTATGGAGTAGGTTGCTATAACTATCCCGTGACATTTCATGCAGTATGTAGTTGTTCTTGGGATTTAGAATTATGTAATAAGCCTACAATCAAATTTGCAATACGTAGCATCATTGACATTTTATTCTCCTTTTTAAAAGGAAATAATGCCTGCTTCCCAACTCCAAATTATAACCCCTTCACATGGATGTTTTTCCTGGTTTCATGTCCGAACTACACATATGAGGTATGCTATTTATGTAAATAATATAAGTTTACTAGGGTGCAAACTACATGCACTGTATGTATTTTCATACATTATAAAATAGTTTATGTGATTAAAATATATGTTTTCTTATCTACAGATATGAATGCAGATCTATACAATCAATTCAAATTATAGACAGAAAAATAGCATACTTTAAGAATAATTTTCCTTAAAACTAAAGGAATATATGGGCATAAATGTATTTATATTTAAGGAAGATTTTTGCAATCTTTATATAAAACACGTTGAAAGATTTCAAAAATTTAATTTCCTCAGTCTTTAAAAGAGTATTTTCTGTTCACTTATGTATATGGTATTATTTTATGGAAGTTTAATGACTGTTGAAGGTAAAAATTAAATTATTATGTTTTGAAAGTTTATTTCTACTTGTAGCTTTTCTAATGTTTGAAGCTTTTAAATTATTTATTTAAAGGTGCAAGTGAAAAAAATCACTGGAAGATTTATTAATTTATGTTTTAATATTCCAGATTGGCTCGTGGATTAGTTTCACAGTGATGACACAGACACTGCCAGGTAAGACCTCACTTTCTTTACTCAGAGCGAGTGCACTATTAGGAGGTCCAGTTTCTGAGTATCAGTTGCTGTGGTACTAACCCACATTGGCACAAGGATTTTATGGTTTTATTTTGATTCTGATCTCTACCAGTATTGATATTGAAATATCATTGCTATTTAACACTACATAATGGCTGCTTGATCCAAGCAAAGAAATCTAATTTGAATATATTTATTAAAAAACAAGATTTTGTTAAACAGAAAGAGTGGCCATTAAGCATGTCACATGAATTTCTGTCCTGTGCATGTGTGCAGGAGTGTGGATGTGTTTTGTTAATTTTCTGAGAGAATCTTCAAAGGTAGAGGTGTGGACACAAGTGTGTAATCTAGAATACTGGGCCTTTTAATACACAGTAGAAAGCTGGATTACATGAGCTCTGTGTATAAGTGGTATACATGTTATGTCCATTTTATCTATTTTTTGTTCCATTGCACAACAATTTTGAATTATAATTAATGTGGTTAATCATATCATATGTGCCTATGTTTATATGTGTAGCGGGAGGTTATATACATGTGAAAAACTATTATTGAAATAGTACAAATGAATAAAAAGTCATTTTTGGAAGTATTTAGTGGAAGCAGATCTTGAAAAATGAATATTACCAAGTATTTCTTATATTTATTCTTCCACATAACGAATATTGATTGAACATATATTGTGCCTGACAGTAAGTATCAGGAAACTGATAAGAATCTATACAGCACTTGAGAAATAATTTAAAGTTTAGATATGAAGTGTATCACCTTCTAATGTCTTGCATTTATTGTAGGAATAACAAAAAAAGTATAATGCTTTCTTTTTTTTTTTTTCTAGTTGGGATTTTTACATTTCTGATGACTATCCAGATGTCTCTATGGGCAAAAAAGAAGCATAAATTTTATCTGAAGAAATTCAATGCATGCATGCATAGGAAATCAGCAATAATTCCATTTCTACTGTAAAAGTATTGGTATTCTAATATCAAGAAAGGCAATATATAAATTCACTACGTCAAATTTAAGGACAATTAACTAATGCTCCATCAATTTATAAACAGTATTTTTACTAATTAAAAATATGAACAGTTAAAATTTATCCAGATTTACAGAGATTAACATTTGGTAATGAAATTTAGAAATGATAAATATAATTAATGAAATATAACAAATATATTTGCAAGAGATTGATATTTCAAAAATTTTACTTTATTAATATTTCAGTTTTTCATGCACATTAACTTTCATAGAGGAATTAAAATATTAATTATGAAGTGAATATTTTTCATGTTATTACCTTGAAATCACTTGAATTTTACACATTATTTTGATAGAATTGTATCAATTACCTTTCTAGAGTTAACGGTTTGCAAGAGAGCAGATTTAATACAGGACAAACACAAGTTACAACATTTACACATAAGTGAAATGCAGGAAGAGTGCAGAACATCTACTAGTGCACTGGAGTCCTGAAAGATCCAATCAAAGGCTGGGAGCCCATGACACTGTCCTGAGTAGGTCCCTGTCTGCACTAAATGGCTGAAGAAATCTATACTGGAACCAGGATATAATGCTTACAGTGGAGATGAAGACCAGAGCTCCCCTGAAGTGAACAGCAGCCATCCTTCATGATAGCAAGGTCCCGAGCTCCTTCTGGATTGAGAACAGCTGAGTCCCCTTTGGGAGAACCAGCCCCAAAAGAGCTTCTCCTGGGAAACAGCCGGCCCCTATCTTCTGTTCCCGTTCTTCTCTATGCTGTGTTGGTAATAATCTTCAGGTGGATCTTTTATGCCCAGAACCACACCAGCTCAGTCCAGCTGGGCATTCCTGCTGAAACTGACCACATTTAGTCACCACAGCAATTTTATTTTTTTATTGTTCAGTGTGTTACTGTTACATTTATTATTTCAATTTCTTGTAAAAAATTTACTCAAATTAAAAATAATTTTTTTATAAATAGCCATGCATCATTTATTTATAATCTATACATATATACTATCATTCTGAATTTATCACAAATAAAATATTTTTAGACATTTATGATGGTCATTCTTGGCCATCAACTTGATTGAACTGGCAAATACCTAGGAATTTGAAAAGCAGAGTTCTGGGTGTCTGTGAAGTTGTTTCCAGAGCGATTGGCATGGTATAGCAAAGTGAGGTCGAGACACAATGGAATGAACAGCAGGGCCCAAATAGGATAAAAAGAAGAAAGCTCATCAGCACGGATTTTCTTATCAATCTCTCTTTTTCCCCTGGCTTCCGTGAGGTGAGCAGCTGTCCTCTGCTACATCGTTCAGTCACAGTGTTTCTCCTCGTCAAAGGCCCAAACACAATGAGGCAGAAACAGCTAACCATGGAGTGAAACCTCTGAAATCATAAGCCAAAATGAACCATTCTTCTTTGAGTCATTTTCCCCAGGTATTTTGTCATAGCAGTGGGAACCTACATTATTTGTTATGTCATTTTCACTTCAGTTAGACCTTGGTTCACTGAAAAATCCAGTATGTGAACAGAAGTGTTGCACAAAATTTTGCTTCTGTTTGCAAACTCTGCATCAGGCGATGAAGACAACTGTGCCCATTTTCCCTGGCCAAACATGAATGTGATCATCTTCCCCAGAATCATGGAACAAATTAAGTTCATGAACCAAGGTACCACTGTATATATTTTGGAATGCATATTTATAAATATTTGTTTATAATTTATAGAGATATTTCTATAATATGCATGTCTTTAAAAATATATAAATCAAATGGATTGTATAGTAAAAAGTAACTTCATTAGTGATATTTAGACCTACAGAACAGAAGGACTCTTGTTTTATTTTTACATTGTTTAATGCCCAAAGTCTCTTAAACCTGTATGTGTGTATATGTGTGTGTGAATAGTATATATGAGTATAAACACATATTTGTTAGATGTGGCTACTGTTATGAAAATCAAACCACAAATTTGTATTTAAAATAAATTGTCAGATTCTTCACTTTTAACTGAGATTCTTTACGTTGGTTGGTTTCTAGAATCTTTCCAATTCTCGGGTTAAATAAATATATAAGGAGTTATACACACAAAGACAACCAAGAGAAAGATAGGCCAATATCATTAAAGAGGCCAAATGAAAGAATACATCTAACTGGGAGAGTATTTTAACAAAGGGGAATTGGTAATGAAAAAAAAAAAAAATGTAATGATAGGATTCCCTAAATTCCTTTCAGTAATAAATGTACATGATTTTAAGTTTCCTAACCAAAGACATAGAGTGGCAGATTACATCAAATAATTTAACCTTATGTTTCCTATGAAGATACACCTCATTGACTAATATATATATATATATAAAATAAAAGGATAGAAAATGATATGTCATGCAACAGGAGCCACTAAGCAACCAGGAGTACCTATTCTATTTTCAGAATAGAATTTCATGAAACAATACTGAACAAAACAGTCAGATAAATATCTATACAATCATAGTGGGAAACTTCAAAACCCTACTCTCAAAAATTGACAGGTCAATAAGAAAAAAAAAAGAAAAGAAAAGAAAATATCAGAGTTGAACACCATAATAGAAGAAATAGACCTAACAGACATCTCCTGAAGGTTTCATCCATCGACCACATAATACATGCCTTTCTCAGTAGCACATGAAACTTTCTCCAAAATAGACAATATCTTAGGTCATGAACCATGCTTGAACAAATACAAAAAACTAAATTAATGTCTTGCATAGTACCAGACTATAGAAGAATGAAACGGTAAATCAACAGCAAAATGAACCACAGAAACTAAGCAAACACATGGAGATTAAATAATCAATGAGTTCATAGAACCAAATAACAGTGGCAGAACAATATACTAAAACCTGTGGGAATTAAATTACCAGTAGCATACTTCACAGAATTAGAGAAGACAACCCTAAAATTCATTTGGAACCAAAAGAAACCTAGAATAGCAAAAGCAATTCTGGACAACAAAGGCAAAGCAGGGGCCATCACAATCCCTGACCTAAAACTATACTACAAATCTACTGTAATAAAAACAGCATGGTACTGGCACAAAAACAGACCCCAGGACCAATGGAACAGATTAGAAGATGAAGAAACAGGTCCAAACACTCTCAGTCACCTTATCTTTGACAAAGGGGCCAAACAACTGCACTGGAAGAAAGACAGTCTATTTAATAAATGGTGCTGGAAAAACTGGCTTTCCACATGCCGAAGGTTAAAACTAGACCTGTATCTTTCCCCATGCGCTAAGCTAAAATCAAAGTGGACCAGAGATCTAAATATTAAAACAGAAACACTAAATCTATTGGAAGATAGAATAGGTCGAACTCTTGAAGACATAGGTGTAGGCAAGGACTTTATGAACAAATCCCTAGTTGCCCAGGAAATATCACAAAGAATCAACGACTGGGACCTGATCTTGTTAAAAAGCTTTTGTACAGTAAAAGAAACTACCAACAAAGTGAAGAGACAACCCACAGAGTGGGAAAAAAATTTTTCCAGCTATTCCTCTGACAAAGGACTAACATCTTGAATATATAAAGAACTCAAAAAAATCAGACCCCCCTAATTTAAAGACCCAATCCAAAAGTGGGCAGCAGAAATGAATAGACACTTCTCAGATGAGAAGTAGAAACAGCAGATAGACATATGAAAAAATCTTCAACGTCACTGGTCATCCGAGAGATGCAAATCAAAACAACCCTGAGATTCCACTTCACTCCAGAAAGAATGGCTATTATCAACAAATCAGCCAATAACAAATGCTGGAGGGAATGTGGAGAAAAAGGAACCCTTCTCCACTGTTGGTGGGAATGTAGACTAGTACAATCACTATGGAAATCAGTGTGGAGATTTCTCAGGGAACTAGGATTAGAGATTCCAATTGACCCAGCTATTCCACTTCTTGGTATCTTCCCAAAAGAATTAAAATCATTAGACCGCAGGTATATATTCACACCCATGTTTATAGCAGCACAGTTTGTAATAGCTAAATCGTGGAAGCAGCCCAAATGCCCATCAACAGCAGAATGGATTAAGAAAATGTGGTATTTTTACACAATGGAGTACTATTCTGCCATAAAGAACTATAAGCTTGAGATATTCCTAGGTAAATGGATGCATCTTGAGACCATACTCCTAAGTGAAATAAATCAGACACACATGTTTAAATACCACATAGTTTCGCTGGTGTGAGAAACTGAAGTGTAAATAAAGACTAAAATGTATTATATTGGGAAAGGGAAGAAGATGTCCAAATGGGAAAGGGAACAAGAGAGGAGGAAAGGAACAGAGGGAAAAGAGAAATAAGAAATGGACGGAGAAAATGAAAACAAATCTTTTGTAAATAAGGAGGGAGGAGGGGGTGAGGGGAGGGGAATGGGAGAAAAAGAAGCAACAAGGTATATCATGTACAGGTACAAATCCCCAGTGATGAATGTTATCAATATGTACATCTAAAATGTAACATTAAAAAAAAACAAAAACAAAAACAAAACAAAACAAAAAAAAAACTATGGGACACAACGAAAGCAGCTCTAAGAGGGAAGTTTATGGTTGTAAATGCTGACATTACAAAAATAGAATGATTCCAAAGAAATAAACTAATGTGCATCCCAAGTGTCTAGAAAAACAAGAGAGATCCAAATCCAGATCCAAGATACGTAGGAGGAAAGAAATACTGAAGTTTAGAGTAGAAATGAATGAAATTCAGATGAAAAATACAAAAGACCAATGAATCAAAAATCTCGTAGCTTGAAAAGATAAGAGTAATAAACTCTTATCCACACCTTGAAATGAAGTGCAACAAATAATCACATGAATGCAATTAGACATGTAAAAAGTAAAATTACAATAGGTACTTCCACAATCCAGAGGACTTAAAAAAGGCTTTAAAAACTTCTATTGTAATAAATCAGAGAATCTGGAGGAAATGGAGAAATTCCTAGACACATTCAAATTATCAAAGCTGAATGAAGAAGCATAAAATCCCTGAATAGCCCAATAACAAGCAATAAAATCAGTATTAAAACTCTAGCCACAAAGAAAATCTAGGAATCAACAAACTCGCCAGAACTTCAGAGAAGAACTACGGCCAATTCTCCTCAACACCTTCCACAAGATTACAAAGGGAGGAAGACTGTGAACTCATTCCTTGAGTCTAGCATTACCTTGGTATCCGAAGCAGACGAGTTCTCCTCCAAAACAGAAAATAACAGCTCAATATCACCCTTGAATATAGATGCAAATGCCCTCAACAGAATATGGCCAGACATAATGCAGCAAACAATTAAAAAGATCATGCATCATGGCAAAGTAAGCTTCATCCCAGGGATGTAAGGATAGTTCAGTGCATGCGAATCAACAAATGTAATGTACTACATAAACATAAGTAATTGTAAAACATGATCTTCTCAACAGATGCAGAAAAAGCCTTTGATAAAATTCAACATGCATTCATGGAACAATAGATATAAAGGAATCTTACCTTACAATGATAAAATTCATTTAGGACAAAACCACAGCCAACATCATTCTAAATGGGAGGCGATGAAAGTATTCTCTCAAAATCAGGAGCAACGCAAGGACGTCCACTTACCATTCCTGCTAAATATAGTATTTTAAACTTTAATCAATGAGGTAAGATAAAGAAATAATAGATATACAAATAGGTAGGATGAAGTTATCATTTTTTTTAATTTAACCAAGATTTATTGGTACATTTTAGATATTCATAATGATCACATTCATCACAGTTAGTTTGTACCTGTACATGATATATCTCAGTTTTCTTTTTCCAGTCCCAATCCCTCCCTTCAACCCTCTTGCCCTCCTTATTTTCAACAGCTTTATTTACATTTGTCTGTTTTTTTCCTCTCTTTCATTTCTTTTCATTTTCCCTTTCCCTTTCTTCCTTTCCCCCTCCCTCCTCCCTAGTTCTCTTTCCCATTTGAATATTTTCTTTCTTTTTCACCGTATGTAGTAAACATTTTTTGTCCTTATTTACACTTAAGGTTTGTCATACCAGAGAAGCAATGCAATATATACTCATGTTTGCCTAATTTATTTCACTTAAGAGTATGTTCTCAAGGTGCATCCATTTACCTATAAATGTTTCAAGTTTATTCTTTTTATGGCAGAGTAGTACTCTATTGTATAAAAAAAACCCACATCTTCTTTAGCTATTCATTAATTTCTGGGCATTTGGTTTGTTTCCAAGATTAAACTATTACAAATTGTGTTTCTATAAACATGGTTATATACATAACGCTGTGGTACGCTGTTTTTAATTCTTCCCAGAAGATACCAAGAAGAGGAATAGCTGGGTCAAACGGAACCTCTAGTTGTAGTTTTCTGAGGAATCTCCACACTGATTTCCACAATGGTTGGACCAGCCTACACTTCCACCAACAGTGGAGAAGGGTTCCTTTTTCCCTACAGCCCTGTCAGCATTTGTTATTGGTTGATTTCTAAACAATAGCGTTTTTTTTCTGGAGTGAGAGGGAATCTTAGCATTGTTTTAATTTGCATCCCTCGAATGACCTGTGATGTTGAACACTTTTTCTTATATTTATTTACCATTTGTACTTCTTCATCTGAGGAATGTCTGTCTATTCATTTCAGATGCTGATTTTTGGATTGGGTCTTTAAATTTTTAGTTTTTTGTATATTCTAGAAGTTAGACTTTTGAGGAACAGATTGCAAAAATTTTTTCCCGCTCTGTGGGTTGTCCTTTCACTCTTATCTTTTTTGCAAATGAAATGATCCTCTGCAAAGATGATCCAAAATCTTTCAACAGAAGATATTTAATAAATTCAGCAAAATGGTAGGATACAAAATCAACCCAAAAATATCAGTGTTTCTGTATGCACACAAAAAATGAACTCACAGAGAAAGAAATCAGGAAATTATGGTCACTTACAATTGCTTCAAAAAATTAAATGCCTGGAATTAAACTACCAAGTAAAA
>PVJO010017658.1:0-38646 GCA_004026905.1 Hystrix cristata | reverse complement strand
GGAGGGGAGGGAGGAAGGAAGGAAGGAAAGAAAAGAAAGGATCAACTCATTCTTATTTATATTGCAATCTGAATTCAAGTGATTGCTCTTCTTCCTTTATTCAAATATATGGAGGCCTTGTAGCCCTTGAGAGGCTGAGCTGCACCCCTCAGCCCTGTGCAAGGGAACTGGGTTAGGCCAAGCAGTTTGTGAATTAATTCTCCATAGCCGACTTGCAGGCTTCCACACCTGGGTGTGAAGCATGCAGGCGGTACGGATGGCCCACGGAGATGGCTCCTCTCTTACTCTGCAGCCGAGCTCTGCTGGACTCCGGCCTGTGCCCCTCAGGTGCTGCTGGCCGGCGACTGGCCTCCGTCTCACGTCCGAGCGTCTCCTCACAGATCCGAGGGGCAGCCGCTGGGCTGCTCTAACTGAGGGCTGTTCCTACCGCCTTCCGCTGTTCCCGCCTGAGCGCGCGGCTGGACCCTCCCTGCTGGCTGCGAGGTCCTCTGTGGCCGCTATGGTCTGCTGCAGCCAGGGAGCTCTCACAGTGTTGCTGCCCTTAGCACCGCGGGAACACCCAGTCCGGCCCTCCCTCTCTACCTGGAGCCCAGAGGTTGGTGTCTTGCTCCCATTCTCACTCTCAACTTCATTTTGCTGTGACACACTCACATTTCCCAGATCTTACTCTGATTATTAGGGCCCTTAGCCAGCTCCTCCCTGTACTGCCCTGGTAGTTACATCTTGATTTTATAAACACTGTGGAGATTTCTTATCTTGGCAAAGGGAGCTCCACAGAGAGGCTTTCCGCCTGGCTGTGCTTGAGTAAGCCTGGAGGGACTCCAGGGCGTTTGTGTTAGTGTTCAGAGCCATCCTGCGCCGAGTCTGGGTTGCAGGCGGCAGCTACCACCGCCATCCCTGTCAGGTTTGTTATGTCCGGAGGTGGACCGTGAGCTGCTGCCCCGCTAGAAAATATACTTCCCGGCGATCTTAAAGATCACTGTAAAGAATTAAAGAAACCGAGTTTAAATTAAGAGAAGACAATTTATTTAGAAGACAGTTTATTTAAAAGTGGTGAAAAAGGGGGAAAGGGAGATGATAGATAGCTACTCTACCAGTAGGGAGCATTCGAAAGCGAAATATTTGTGGACCCTTCTTTGCAGTCCCTCATACCTATGTGACTTTTCTTTGAAATTATGGGTGGGTGGTTTAGGGCCAGGTTTGTAGATATAAGAATCAAAAGGGCGAGTTCGTTTTCTTTATGTTAATCGGATTACCTGGGACCTTTCCAGAGCCAATCTCTTTGTCTCCTTAACTGTTAGAATGTAGCTGCCATTTTATGTTTCTAACTAATTATAGCTGTCTGGCTTTTACAGTCTGTCTATAGAGGTCAAAATGGTCTATTAATTTTTAATAATGTCTAATGAGGCCTATACCTTATCTTTTCCCTACCTATGGGGACCCCTGTCCCTACAGGTTGGCTGTACTAGGCCTCGGGTCTGCAGGGTGCTCCCTGCCCTGAGGCAGAAGGGGCACTTACCAGCTGAGGTCCTTCTGGGCACTGCTGCAGGGAGGGGAGCTCCGTCCCTCTCTGAGCCGCCTCCTTCAGTTAGGATTTATTGTCTCAGGTGACCCACTTGCCTTTCTAATTACCTGTCTCTGGAGTTTCACCGGGTCCCTTTGGTCCCTTTTCTCTCAAGATGCGATCCTGTGATCCCAGGGAACCCCAAACCCTTCTAGAGCAAATATCTTCTGCTTTCGGAAGAATGCTCTGGAGTTGCTCTTGAATCTTAGAAGCTACTAGCTTCCTATTTTCAACTATTCAGCATTTTTTCAAATTAAATTATTATGTGTATTTTGGAACATAAAATTTACAGAAGCCAGAAAATGTTTCGTATTTTAAAAAAGACAAAGATATGTGAATAAACTGAAAACCAAAATGTACATCCATTAGACATGTTCAGAATACATCAGTATGGTGGGGTTGTAACAATTTAATCCTGTCTTCGCACGTATAAAATTGTACTTTTTATAGTACTGTTGGTTTCACAATTCAGCACAGATGTTGAGAATTGTTTAGGTTATAAATTGCGGAAGCACTTGGGTTAGATAGGCCTGATAGTGAATGAACACTTCATACTTTATATGTCAGTAGAAATTCTACTTGTGTTGCCTTTCTGTTAGAGTCCGATTTCTAAAGCATACTTACTGCATTTTCACCTAATATTTTCTTTCATCAATATCCATCATTGATAGATTCTTCACCTGAGTTTTTGCTTTGCTATGCAGTACTTTTATCAAGCTATCACTGCCTTGAAAGAATCATTTATTGAAAACATGGCTTTCTAAATCTCTTACAATTAGAGAACATCCCAGAAATCTTTTTGTAGGTTAATGTACCAAAACTTTAAGTCAAATCAGTTATGGAATGAGGAATATGTAATTATGAATTATAAGTTCAATAAATACCCTACCAAATTTCTGCAATGATTCTTAGGGTAGCAACAACAAAGAGATATTATTAAAGTGTGTAAAAAGACAAGGGACAAAACCCCAAAGTCCCCAAGATGTTTGATAGTTCAACATCTTCATGAAAAATTTTCCCACATAAAGAGTCCAGCATCACAGCGTAAGATCTTGCTTCCATCTCCATGTTATCATTCTTCTTAGTCCCTACCCACACAAAGATTTATGCTCCAAATTTTAAGGTTTCTTTCATTCTCTTGCCATCTTACATTCTCTCCCCACCCCCACCCCCAATTCCCACAGATTACTCTCCTGTTTCCTGAATGGTGACTATAAAGTCGTATTTTGGTTTCTGCTTTTCATGACTCCCATAAACTACAGACTGTGTGAGAGAATGTGTCTGTCTTGCCTCATTTTATATGCAGTGTTCAGAATGCTAGCCTTTAGGAATTTTTGCTGAATTAGTAACATAAAAGTCTGACTAATCCACCTGTTATTTCTAATCTAGCACTCTGATTTAGGTATATAAATAAATTTCCCTGATTAATTAAGTGACTTCATATGTGAGATTTTAACAATTCTTCTAGGGAGTAAAAACTTACTGTGTTAAAGCACTTCTTTTCATAAGAACCTCCTAGAATTCTCCTTCAGAAAATCATCTGAGTATTGAATGCTATTCTTCATTACACTATTTTAGGACTGCAGGATTTTTTTTTTAATTCAGAGTAACAGAAAATATTATTGCCTCCCTTTCTAAATTATTTAAGTGTTTGATATGATTGGTAGTGAAATTTTGACATCCTATTCAAGAAGGTTTACATGTGCATTCTATAATGTTCCTGCATTATAGTTTTACAAGATCTAAAACTTTAGATTGGTTGCTAAATCAATTGAGAGCATTATTATCTTGAAAAAATAACAGTTTTTCACTAGCATAAGGTCAGACTCTAGCTATGCTAATTTCATCTCTAATTTGATCCATTAGAGGCAGAGTGAGAATCTTATTCTTTGTAGATCACTGCTTTTTTAATATAGATATTTGGAATGCTGATAAAACAGATTTACAAGTGGAATTACAACTCACAATTTTGTTGTGACATATATCTCAAATGAATATAAGTATTGGTTTTATTAGCCTAATAGTACAGTAATCTAATGTGGTTTTTGTTCTTGAAGTTTTCTATAAAACTTAATTTTCTATATAATAATGGTATAATGAATCTATCCTACAATAAGTCTCTTTTAAAAATGTTCCATAGAGTATTCTTTTATGATCTCTGTACTGAATATGTTGAAACTTTTGCTTCAAGAGGTAGGTTCATTATTTTGCTTCAAGTTGTTACTTTCTATAGTGTGTGTGTGTGTGTGTGTGTGTGTGTGTGTGTGTGTGTAAATTCAATCAACTCAGAAAAATCTGGGGCTTATCTCTCATAAGTCTTATCTACCATCATTTTTAAAACTAATAGACCATCATTATTACCATGTTGGGGGGGCATTACCTCTTCTAAAAACAATGTAATGAGTCTTCTTTCATTCAATCTAACAAAACTTTAGTCTCCTTATTTAAATAATACAACAATGATCAATACTCTGAAGAAAGGCTTGAGTAGTACAATGAAAGTTCAGGTGATAAAGGAAGAAGACAGATGGCTTCTTGCTCAAAGGAGTGACCAATCAGAAGAGAGCACAGGGTGGAGTTCGTGTCAAAGAGGTTATCCGGCCATAAGACTGGGGTTAAAAAATCAATATGTATCTTAATACTTTAAAATTTGGTTTCCAAAAAATAAAAAAATTTTAAAAAATAAAATTTGGTTTCCATAAGCTCATAAATATCCACAAGGGGCATTTTATCTTTCAATCATAAATCTATGCCAAGTAGAGTTCATAAAAATGGTATGGAAAGGCCTCCTTGCCACCACAGTGCATTCATAGAAATCTTAATGTGGAGCAGATTGTTATAAAAATTTTTTGTATTTCCTCACAGGAACAGTGTTATAATTTGATGTTATGTGATAGACCAAGCACCAGAAAAATCATAGACATGACCGAAAATATGTCATAAAGTAAGATGTACAGCTATAAATTTGTGCAGTAACATCAAACGATAAAATTATGCTCTGTGTTTAAAGCAATGGATATAAATGTACTATTCACTCTGATCCCTTACAGGCCTAAGTAAATCATAAAATAGAAGTAGAATGTATAAAAATACAATTTGATTGGATTATAAATTTGAACTACCCACAGGATTTACATAATTTAATTTTCTTCTCTTCATACTTTCTTTTAGCAGCACCCCTATTCTATACTGTATCTTCCACATAACAGACTATACTATACCCCCCACATAACAAACAGTTACTCCATTCTTTGTGAATTTTAGTTGTCACATCTATCTTGCTTATGGAATCATTAAATGATGAACATGAAATATACCTTAGATCAGACTGTGGAAAATATGAGACAGCTATTTGAAAACCCTGTTTCCAAACACAAGATATGTGTGTGGTACTGTTGACGTACATTTGACTGACTTTGTTACTGTTCTTCTTGTTTTGAAAGTAAGTGGCATGGAGGAATGATAGAAATTTCTCTTTGAGTGATTAAAACATATGGAATTATCTGTATACCTGTTTTTCTCTAGTGTTGCTATTACCCTTAAGGGGTTGCTATTACCAAATGGTAGCAGGAAGGGGCAAATCGAAGGACTTAATTTAAAATACATGAGAAATAAGTAGACTCTCAATACTAGTTGAGAGGTCTCTAAAGTGAATACTTACCAAGAGGTATCAAAATTAGAAAGTAGAATTGGAAAGAAGATGGAAAGGGCATGAAGAATTTCATCATACTATTAATAGTAATAAAGATACTAGAAAAAGGAATTTATAATGTCTACATTAGAAAATTTGAGAATGATGAAGTTCACACCTTCCGAGAAAGCTTTTTGTCCCAGCTTCAGTTGTCGCTGACCTGTTTCAGCCTAATAAAGCTTTCCGAAACAGGACCGAATTACTTTAGACTGTAGGATGTTTTCACAAGAAACAATCATTATGGAAAGAATTGCAAAGGCAACAACATAAAATGCAATTGAGAATTAGTTTGCCACTGTGATCACATAAAAACTTATGGGATCACATAGGACCCTTTATGTTTTAAAGTCTGAGTTTTTCTTGACTCGAAATTAGATGCCAATGACCTCTTTTTTAAATGCTAAACAATCAAAGAATTTTAATAAAGGTCAGTTTGTCCAAACAGATGAAGCTGCATGGGCTAGATAAGACAGCAGGATACTCAAATCCCAGAACAGGATGGGAATTTGTACAAGGGGAAATATAGAATCTGACATAGGCTACTAATAAGAGTAAATCATACCTTACTCCCATGAAATACTTTGAAAGTATCTGGACCTGTGAGCATCCAATTTATAATCTTTTATTACTAAGCAATCCACTTTGTGTACCAAGATGATTTTCGTACCTCTAACTTGCTCTAAAAGATCCTCAGTTATTTTTTTTTTAATATTGGAAGGGGTTATCTTTAGAGATCTTTAGATAATAGAATTTTTTTAAAAAAACAGCTTTAGAAAAGCTATATTTGTATTTTTGAAAAATAATTTAAAATAGCTTCTCTATACCTCAAAGTTCCTTATTTATTATTTTTTTTTTAATATGGAACATTCCACGAGTTTGCGTGTCATCCTTGCACAGGGGCCATGCTAATCTTCTCTGTATCATTCCAAGAGATTTAAAACAGTGCAAATTCACCAAATAGAAAAGTAAAAAAAAAAAAAAAAAAAAAAAAAAAAAAAAAAAAAAAAAGTAACTATAATAAGAAAATATTCTAGGTCTAATAGCAACGAGAATTACTCCTATGTGTCCCAGACATCTACGAATTTATGTTGCTACCAAATGTATTCACTCTAGGCTTCAATAAAAAAATACTCAAATGGGAAGGGGAACAAGGGAGGGGGAGGAGAGAGGGAAGGGAGGGAATAGGGAAAAATAAAAAAGAATGAAAGGAAAACAATAAAAACAAAGTTTTGCAAAAGGAGAGGGGAAGGAGGATTGAAGGGAAAGGAGGTGAATGGGGGAAAAAGCATTAAGATATATTATGTATAGTTACAAACTCCCTCTTATGAATGTGATCATTATGTACATCAAAATTGTACCAATAAAATTAATGTAAAAATAAATCTTCATCAGTATGCTCTTAGTTTTTCTTTGTCAGTTGTTTCTACTTCTAGAAACTCAGGCAGAGTAATTATATCCAGCATTTTCTAGGATCAGCTGTCCCTAGTCTCTTACATATTTAACCTTAAGTGAAACAATCTGACTAATAAATACGATCAAATTTTCTCTATCTCACAGATTTCACACATGCACACACATAGAAAAATCGAAAGATCATTTTAAGGACTTGTAGGGCTTCTCATTATTCCTGCTTCTGTGTTTGTTACGAACAACCGAAAGACAGAGCTGTGAGCGCTGCCTCTTCCCTCAGTTCTCACGGAAGTGAAACTTCATTGGTCTGCTTTCTTATTTTCTCAAAATTTCTTTTAAAGCTTGTAGTTGACAAAGTCAGTCACCTGTTCATGTCCTATTTCCTAATATTTAACGCTCTGGGGTTTTTATGGCGTAATCTCCCCAGAAGTTTTCTGTCTACGAGACACTTGCCTTTTTTCCTGCTGTACCAGTCTAAATCTTCCATTTTTCCAGATACTCACAGGAGACATCGACCCCACCACTGTAAAAGCCTCCAGTTCGAATAAACTCTTCTCAAGTTATGGTGCTTTATTTGTATTTTCAGATTTTATCACATTTATTCTAACATTTGCCTCACAAATGTCTTTATATGACTATAATAGTATTTTCAAATTTACTGAAGAAAAGGAAATAATTACAAAATTTAAACCTAAATATTTAGTTGAAAACTATTTCAGCAATACATGTACAATATATATGTATATATGAATATTTTAGAAGTTAGTCTAGGATAAATTGCCCAGAAGTTTTTCACTGGGATTTGTGAAAAGGCTGACAATCTTGATATCCAATGACCTTAAGACCTAACAGTTTGAGAGGACTGATTTATTTAGAAAATATACATCATCTCCAAAGGGCTTTTTTTACTGTGGATATTTGGTCTAATATTTAATGCTGAATCATAGAATTCTAAATATTAAAATGTAAGCAAGCCACATTTCTTTAACATAGAACTGAGACCAGCACGAGGTGAGATATACATGCTTCACTGAAATTCTCGGTTATTCATGTTGGTACAAAATTTACATTTTAATAGCACCACAAGAATCAGGTATACACAAGAGTTGTCTCCACAAAGAATTGCTAGAAACTTTGCATGACAAAATATAGGGCTCTTTTTCAGGTTTCTTACTTTGTTAATTTTTACGTTCATGCTCTGATGATACCATTGCACTGAGGAAAAGACAGTAACAACAAAGCACCTCATTATGCATTAAGTCCAGTTGTTGTAAAATGGATCTTTTAGGGAACATACATTTTATTACGATCTGTCAGATAATTATTATAGATAAGTTTATAAATACATTGTATCTGTGAAGAAATGGCATCTCCTTAGCTGTGGCACAGCTGTACAATACAACCCCCCAAAAGGTGTGTTGTGGCTATAAGCTCTGCAATATTTCAGACTGAATTTCTCTCAGCCTCACTTTTCTGATTTGTTACATGGAAATGGCATCTGTCTCATACAGATTTGCTAAGTTTGTGTGAAAACATGATATCATAACATTTAGTGTGATATCATCGTTTTTCTCTCCATGATGAATATAATGATTATGTACTGTAAACACCTACTAATAAAAATTTAAAAAATAAATAACAAAAGCAAAATCTGTTTTTAAATTTTTCCTACATGTACTTAAATTTGTAAAGATTCATTTCCTCCAAGAATGTTTTCCTAATATTCTGTCCAAGGGATTGCTAAATATTTTAAAGTCAGGTGCCAGGTAGTAAATATTTTAGGTTGTGTACGTTAAATCCACTCTGTGGCTACCGAATCATTATACCATAAAAGGAACTGTAGTCTAGGTAACATGCAAAGGAATGAGCACTACTGTTTACAAAAAACAAAACAGAACAGTGGACATAATTTAGTCTTTCATCCTTTATTATCTCGTTTCTGCTTTAATATATAAAGGGGTTATATTGATCTATTTTGATTTTTTAAGGCTTTGGTCCAGAGTTCCAAAGTTTGGTGCATTTCATTGGGTTCTCAATTAAAACTCAGTTTATGCTTGTATCAAGGCGAAAATTAGAAAATTAGAGAAAGTTTCTTTTCTTTTTCTTTCTTTTTTTTTTTTTTTTGTTTTTTGTTTTTTGTTTTTTGTTTTGGGCTGGGGATTGAACTCAGGGCCTTGTGCTTGCTTGGCAGGAGCTCTACCACTGAGCTAAATTCCTAACAGAAAGTTTCCTTCTGAAGACCTCTTTATTTTGACTGTGTATATTTCTAAGTGTTGTTTTTATTTTTGTTTATTTTCAAACTAACGATCCTTCTTCCTTTCTTCTGGGGATAATACACTTAATTTTTTTTTCTATTGGCCATTTATTATTCAGATGCTATTTTATTTTTTCACTTTTCATTTTCATTAACGCATGTTACAAACCTACATTATATAAGAGACTTCTGTGACCCTGGATTATGATGTCAGTTAGAATGGGTTAAGGAATACCATTGTTCTAGGTATGTTTGAGATGATTGGCATGGAGGCCAGCAAACTGTGGAGGGAAGACCTACCCTGATTGTAGGTGGCACCCACCACAATTTATGTAAAATATGTGACAAAATAGTCAGGGAGGAACTTACCTCATTTTGAAGTTCCAGTTTTCCTGAGTGAATCTGTCCTTTGTTAGGGTTGCTTTTGGACATCAAGCTCCAGGTCACCAGTTTGTTCAGCTTTCCTGTGAAGACTCACCACATACTAGTGACATCCAGTGAGCTTTGAGGCCTTCCACCTTGGACTACTACTGCATCTTTGATCTCGCTTCTGCGCCTTGTGGCTTTATGGCTGAGCAGCTACTAGATCTTGTGGTCTACAGCTTGGAGACATAATGGTGGACTACTGTCCCACTGATTTTGCAAGCATACCTAATAAATCCCCTTTCATGATTATACATGTATTTGATATTGATTCTGTTTCCCTAGAGAAACATAAGGAATAATGGACCACATCTTATTTTCCGAGGTTATCTTTGTAGTTAAATGAGTGGTATCTTCCTCATAGAAGTATTGCACATATCTCAAGGCAATATTCTTCATAATATGAGGTGTCCAGCATCCATGCCATTATTTCTGAAGCTTTTCAAGAATTCTGATGATCTGTCTCCTTATGAGTGCTTGCTCAAGCAAAATTACCAACTCCGTTAGTGGTCAAAGTTGCTATTCTGCAGGCACCATTAATTCAAATTTGAGGCCTGAAGCTATCTTTAAAGGAAGGCTTTGGAACAATATGGGTTTTCTACCATACATCACAGAACAATTTTAGCTGCATAATGAAAAAAAGTTTCACTGTGTTGAAGTTTCCCACCCCCAGGCAGGGATGTCTACCAAGGCCCATCAGTGTGAAAATAAAAGTTATTTTGTCACCTTTAATAGTGTCCTTTTCTCAAAGGGTATTTGCTGCTTCTTACTCATTTTTTTTTTCTTGCAGTGCTTGGTTATATTTTCATTCCAGTCTTATTATGGGGTTAGCAGATTAAAAAAGAAGAACATAGTCTAACTAAAATTTTTCGTGGCATGTGAAACCTGTATATGTTAAGCAGCTTAGTATTACATAAAATTCAATTAAAACTTTGAATAGACTTGCTGAGGCATACCTATTTTAGTATACCTCTTATACCCTGTTATCAATTAAATCAACTTAACAAAAAACATAATAGATATCTAAATAACTATTAAAACTTTGTTTTAAATGAATAAAAAGCAGGAAGACACCAGACATAAATTTAAGTGAGAAAGAGGCAAGATTTATTTCATAAGACTTTTTGCCATTACACCAGAAGGAATTAAAGGACTCGTGATCGCAAAACACGTTTTCAGTAACTAACAGCAAGCATATCAGCAGCCCTTACCCACATGGGAGGCAGTGAGTGTACCAAGATAGATCTTGATTTGGGGTTATTTTCATGGCTATACTATGCTATTCTTCCTTTCTTTTTGTTTGCTACAAGTGGTGATTAATTCAGACCATTTCCCAGAACCCACTCAGTTCAGTATTTTCCTGCTTCTTTCATGAATTATATTCGTTTATAGAACGAAATATTCCCTAGCTTACAGTAGGTTTATGACAAGTATAGATATTTGATTCATTCCCAGGTAAATAAGCAGGAAATAAATGCAAAATATACCAACAGACATAGGAAAAAATGATGCTTGAAAAAAATTATCTCTAAATGCTCTCTGTACACTTATAAAATTAAGGTGATGAATAAATTTTATTTTCATCTTTATTGTATCTTTTTTGTGAACTGTTAATCTTAGAAAATACAATCAAAACCATTTCTGATAAAAATTCCTTTGAGCTGTGAAAGTATAATCTCAGACAAACATGTAGAGTTAAAGTAATATCTGGAAGGAACTTAAAGAAATTTTATGTCTTCCCAGGTTGTAGTAGGGAAACATTTTGCTGTCATTATTATTCCTGCAATTAGTTGAGGATAGTTTGAAACACATACACTTTATAACTAGAATCCTGTCATCTTTTCCCACAAAGACATCCTAATATTGGCTTTATAATTAATTGTTATATTGTAGGGCCAGTGTGAATGCAAATGAAAAAAATTCATTTTCAAGGACTAACTAGAATGCTGTTACCAAAAAACAAAAAGCTACTCATTTTTCTTATAAATAAAATAGTATTATAACAACATCCTAGATATTTATTTATTGTAGAGATACCAATTATGTGACAAACATGTGTCAGACATTACTTAATAGATTGAGATGTTAGGTAAAAAAAAAACTAATAGAAAAGAATGAATTAGAAATACTTTATCAAAGTCTATGTAATCTAAATAAGCTCTGAGGTAAATGTTATTTTATGCAATCTTTCTTCACACTCTCAAATTACTGTATTTTTCACTAAAGAACAATGAGAATTCCTTGTTTTCTGCATTCGTGTGTTGTAAATAACAATTTTTTAGCAGTGCAGAGATCATTAAGATAGATTTAAATATTTCTACCATATTATTAGTTCTCTGTGATTAAGTGAAACACATCCATGTGGTCAGTGCCCTTGTCTTATTAATTTGAAGATTAAATTTTGGGTTTCTTTATTATTGCATATATTTTTCTCAGTTTTACATATATGGAAAGAAGAATATAAATTTTAATTTTTTTCATAAAAAATCCTCTATCTTTTCTATAAATATTTTCAAAGGCCTTATGTACCAGTAATATGTTATGTTTAGTAATATAGCCTGGTTGCTGACTATAAAACCTTCTATGTATACATTTAGTTTTACTGACTGGAGTTGCTTTAGGTGACATAGCCTTTTTTTCTGAAAATACATCCAAGCCTTTTTCAATTGATGACTTCCAGCCTTTTTTTTTTTTTTAATGTTTCTGCAGATTTTTACCAACAAAGTAAATAGAGCAAAATACCGAAACAACCATGTCTCCAGGAAGATCAGAAGATTCTTCTGCAAAATGAGCTTCAATTCAGTTACATTTAGGAGTCAGAATTAGTTTTCTGGCCTTTGGCTCCAGATGATGGACTTCTATAATTAGACTTTAAAGTTTTGCATGTGATTACATCTGCAGTCCTTTGATTCTCCTCATCAAAGCACATTATACAAATTTTGAACCTCCTTCTATTCGCCTTCAAGGTTTTGTTTTTTTTTTTCTCCCTTTGCAATTTCAAAACAGTTTAATAGGACGTTTTCACTTACAAAAATGTAAATACCTTGGGGATTTTTTTTTATAAATTAGATAAGAATTGGTATGATGGTGCCTCTCATTTTTTCAAATGGACTGTTTTAAAATACATCGAAAATATCTAATGTATATAAAGTGAGTGTAGAAGAGGAAAACTTTAGAGACAGCTTACACTTTAAGAGGAAGTTCTTTTGGCATCAAAAGATAAAGCACACAGTCCTGCCAAAATTAGAAAGGGACAGAGCCAATAAAATATCTTTTCAATATGTACAGCCCCTGGCATATTGTAGTTGCTTAGGAGATGTTCATTTAGTTATAATTATAGCTATATGATATTATAATTATAGATAATTATATAATGATTATATAATTTATTATGATAATGAAAATGCCTCAGAGCTGGTGAACAAGTAATCACTGGGATTAAGATCTTCCTGGAGGTATCTCCATTTCTAACATGTCCCTTTTATTTTTATGTAATATAATTATCCAAGAATATGTGCTTAATAAAAGCAAAGGCAACTGAAATGAAAGTGAAATTCTACATTGTATTCTTTGGCATATATGTTTGTTTTATTATGATAAACCATGATACAAAATTTACTTTTTAAGAGATTTTAAGTGTAGAACTCAGTGACATAAAGTACATTCTATTTGTTGTGCAGTTGACAGTAATATCGACCTCCAGACTGGCCTCATCTTTCCAGTCTATCAGACCATACTCGCTAAACTGTCTTGCCACTCTTCTCTTTGCTAGGCTCTGGCAACCACCATTTTACTATCTCCATGAATTTTACCATTCTCAATACCTTATTGAATTAGAATTTTATAACGTGTGGCTTTTTGTGCCTGCCTTTTCATTTAGGATAATATCTTCAAGTTTCAACCATGTTGAATCAGCTGTCAGAATTCTCTTTCCTTTTAGTTTGAATAATATTTTACTGTGCGTGTTTACTACATCTTGTTTATTCATCTATATGTGGACACTTGTTTTGCTTCCACCTTTATATTGTTGCAAGCTGTGCTACTATAAATATCTGTTCAAAGAACTGGAATTGCTGGACAATATGATAATTCTATTTTCAATGTTAAAGGAAGTATCACTGTTTTCCATAGTGGTTGTGCACCTGTAGTGGCATACTAGGGTTCCAGTTTCTTCATGTTCTTGCCAACATTTAGTTTCTTTTTCATCATAACCATTTTAAGGAGCATGAACTAGGACATTGTGCTAATGATTAACGATATTATTCAGCTCTTTGTTGTACAATTGTTCATATTACTTTCTTACACTCAGTTTTACATTTATAAAATAAATTGTATTGTCATTACTAATTTTGGTTATTTGAATCTTTTTTTGTTGGTCAATCTACCTAAAAGTTTGTACATTTTATTTTTTCAAATAACAAACTCTTGTTTTAATTTATTTTCTCTATTGTTCTATTCCCTATTTTGCTGTATCTCCACTCAATTCTTTATTAGTTCCTTTTTTCTGCTACCTTTGTACACAGTGTATTGTTCTTTTTCTAGTTACTTAAGATATAAAATTATATTTTTTGGTTGAGATCTTTCTTGTACAATTAGGTATAAATTTATCTGTTATAATGCTTTAGTTAAATTCCATAAATTTTATTGTGATATATATTTAATTTTATGTTGTCTGAGGATACTTTTTAATTTCCCTGTGACTTTTACCTTTGACCTATTAGTTGTTCAGGAGTATTTTTTAATTTGTACGTATCTGTGGTCCTGTTATCTTTCTGCTATTGATTTCTAATATCATTCCATTGTGACTAGAAAAGATACTTTGTATGATGAGTTCAGTCTTTTTATACACTTTTGTATCTTTTGATTCTTTTCTTTTTCTTTTTATATTTATTTATTAACAACATGTATTGGTACATTGTATACATAGTGATCACATTCATCATAGTTAATTTGTACCTGTACATGATATATCTTGGTTCCCCCTGCTTCTTCCCCACCTCTCCCTTCCACTCCCCCTCCCTTCCCCATTTACAATAGCTTTATTTACATTTTTCCCCTTTTCTCCTTTCTTTTCTTTTTCCTTTCCTTCTTTTCCCCCTCCTCCCTTTCTAGTTCTCCACTCTATTGAATTTTTTTTAATTTTTATTTTTACCAAGAACATGTATTGGTACATTGTATAGATAATGATCATAATCAACATGGTTATTTTGTACCTGTACATGATACATCTTGGTTTTTCCCCCCTCTTTGCCTCCCCTCCCTTTTATCCACCCATTCCTTCCTATTTGCAACAAGTTTAATTACATTTTCCCGTTTTTCTCCCTTTCATCTTTTCTTTTAACCTTCCTTCTTTGAATATTATCTTTCTTTTACTTAGTATATATTATACTTTTTTGTCCTTATTTACACTTACGGTTTCTCATCTCAGAGAAACAATTCAATATGTACTCATGTGTGTCTGATTTATTTCACTTACGAGTATATTCTCAAAGTGCATCCATTTACCTATAAATATCGAAAACCCACAGAGTAGGAAAAATTTTTTGCCAACCATTCCTTAGACAAAGGTTCAACATCTACATATATAAAGAACTCAAAAAAATCAGATCCCCCAAATTTAGAGACCCACTCCAAAAATGGGCATCTGAAATGAATAGACACCTCTCAGATGAAGAAATACAAATAGCAGATAATATATGAAAAATGTTCAACATCAATGATAATTCGAGAGATGCAAATTAAAACAATGCTAAGATTTCATCTCACTCCAGAAAGAATAGCTGTCATCAAGAAATCAACCAGTAACAAATGCTAACAAGGCTGTGGGGAAAAAGGAACCGTCCTCCACTCTTGGTGGGAATGTAGGCTGGTCCAACCACTGTGGAAATCAGTGTGGAGATTCCTCAAAAACTACAGCTAGAGGTTCCATTTGACCCAGCTATTCCTCTGCTTGGTATCTCCCCAGAAGAATTAAAAACATCGTACCGCAGTGATATATGTACAATCATGTTTATAGCAACATGGTTTGTAATAGCTAAGTCTTGGCAGCAACCTAAATGCCCAACAACTAATGAATGGCTAAAGAAGATGTGGTTTTTTCTATACAATGGGGTACTACTCTGCCATTAAAAGAGTTCCGTCTTTGTAAATGTACTGAGACTTGTTATGTGACCTAACGTAAGATCTATCTTAGAGAATGTTCCATATGTTTTCTTTTTTTGTTGGGTACAGTATTCAGGATATGTTCATTAAGCCTAATTGGTCTGATAGCATTCAAGTTCTCTGTATCTTAATGATCTGTTTTTGGTTGTTCCATTAATTACTGAGAGCAGAATACTGAATTATTTTATTGTGTGACTGTCTACTTCTCCCTTCATTTTCCAGTATTTTCTTTGTATACTTAATAGCTCTGATGTTTTCTTTATAATTATTATGTCCTTTTGGTGAATTCATTATTTAATCATCATAAAATAGCCTTCTTTGTCTTTTTAAACAAGTTTTGACATCAAGTCAGTTTTGTCTAATATAAGAATAGCCACTTCTACTTCCTTTAATACTGGCTGTATGAAATATTTTTTTTCTACCCTTTCGCTTTCCATCCAGATATATCTTTAAACCTTAAGTGAATGCACATGAGAAATAAGCTCTGGGTTGGATAGTTCCACAGGAAAATAGTGAAAAAAATTAGGCTATTTGAAATCGGCAAAGTAGTTCAGAACATTAACAGTAATAGGTTTTTTTTTTTTTTTCCTGAGTATGACCTACAGGAAATTATTGGCAGAACTTTGATTGATTTGGTCAAAACTCTTTTAGCTGTTGAAAAGGTGATACCACTTTGTGCAAACATCTTTTTCTCTAAAAGGTCAAAATCAACCAACTGAGGAAGGAGCATTATATTAATGATCAGCACATGAAAATTATAAGAGTGAAAAAAATGGACTAATTAAAAATATGATATGGACCAAATAAAGTATGCCTCATATTGTATGTGGCAACCAGACGGATTTCTTCTCTAAAAGAGTAATAAACCTTTGTGATGGGATTGATTTTTGTGTGGCAAGGGAGGGAGAACGAGTTCAGAAAGAGAGAGACAGGGATAGGTGTGAGGTGGTATTGATCCAGGGAAAAGATAATGAATCTTGTTCAGACAGATTGACTTGAGAGTAAGAAAGGATACCAAGTGAAAATATAAGTAGAATTTAAGTAATAAAGATAAGAATGTGCTGTTTCTTGAAATCAAGAACAAAGGGTATCGTAAGTAGAAAATGTTCAAAAATAATAGATTATTTACATTAATGTTATCAGGCAACTCTATTAAGTGATATTAAGTATAAATAGATAAATAAGTGTGGGGTTACTTTAAAGAATGTAAATATATTTCAGATTTTAAACATTAAAGATCATGTACCATTTTTTCAATAAATCTTCTAGTATATATTGATATTACTTGTTTTGTGTTTTATGAATAACTATTATAAATTAGTAAACATAGATTGGGTGTTCTATTTTAAGCATTGGAAATTATTTAGTAGATTCTATTTTAGTTCATGTTTTACTGATGAGAATAATTAACCCACTCAAGACAAAAAAATTTTAAATAAAACTTTTTAAGGATTAAAGTTGGAACTCAACTTCCATCACTTGAAAGATAGATATTTCGTTAAAATAGTTATTTAGATATAACTCTTGCAAAATCCTTAAAGGAGGTTGACATACATTAATCTTTGGTTTCATATGTCTAACAACAGTAATTTATTTGATTACACAGGTTGAGTGTATTTTATCTAAAATGCATGGGACCAGAAGTGTTTTGGTTTTTCTTTCTTTCTTTCTTTTTTTAATTTGGAAAATATTGAATATATACAATGAGCTATTTGGGGATGGGATGACATTCTTTTGTGTTTTATGGACACCTTATACATGTAAGTTGAAGGTAACTTTACACAATAATTTTAGTGTGCCTGTCTTGAGTAAGACCTATTGCATGAAATAAGATAGAAAATTTCTCACTTGTGGCCTCATGTTGGTACTCAAAAGGTTTCAGATTTTGATGCATTTCTAATTTCAGATTTTCAGATTAGGAATGTTAAATTATATAAATAATAATGGAGCTATTAAAACAAGAGATCATGGGGTTGGGGATCTAGCCTAAGTGATAGAACGGTTGCCTAGAAAACACAAGGCCCTGAGTTTGATCCCCAGCACCCTGAAAAACAAAACGAACAAAAAAGCAAGGGATCCTTATTACATGTGCTTAAAACTAACTACATATGAAGAAATCATGCAAGCACTTTGATCATGGGATTTTTCATGTGTGTACTTTTACTTGTATGTTTCTCTCACATCTCCAAAATTAACAGAAGTCACTGTAAAAATGTTGGGCATTGCAGAATTGCTATGAGGCTGGGTTAGGTGCTGAAGTGCAAGTGCCATGTAAGAGCTGCAGAATGAAAAGTTCGAAGAACCTACATGGATATAATAAAACAAGTGTTTAACACTCTGATAGAAAATATTTTCCCCAGAGTATCAGGTTGGGAAAAATCACTCAGAATATTTTTAATATAAGTACATTTTTTTTTTTTAGCTTGGGTTTCCTGATGCAAATCATACTCTAAGGAGGAATGTGTTTCTAACATTTTTGATAATTCCCTTAATAGAATAACACACATATATTCTCCTCCCAAACATGCATAAAATAACTGTTACTTCAACTTATCATAATCATAAAATATACAATAAATGATATTCATTCATTTTTGTGCTTTACATTGAAAGTATAATTTAAGTAGAAAGCTAAGCTATATTTGTAAAGACAGATGAACTGTCAAGACTAATACTATTTTTAAAATTTGTGAAGAATTTAAGGTCAAATCATTTTTTTTCATAAGTACTGAGAACTCAGAAAGCAAAATAGTAGAGCAAAACATTACTTTCAAATTTATAGTAGAGTGATCAATGCATATTTTCTCTTCAATATCACAGGTAGAGTTTAACCTCTGTCTCTGTATGATACGAAGTTATTTGAGTCTCATTGAGTCGTATTACAGTAGCGGCAAAAAGGTCAGAACAAATCTAATTGAATTTGATAAAGATGTGAAATGAGAAATATCAAATTAATTCAATACTGCTGCTGGTTGTAGATATGCTTAAATGAGGCAGTGGAGAGAAAGGGGATGAAGAATCAGATAAGCTGAAAGCTCTAATTAAAGATGTAAAGCAAGGTGGACACAGGTCACAGCACAGGGGCAACAGAGATACCAAGTATCTATAGAAACAAACGCAGGGTCAACAGAGAGGAAAACAGGCTGATAACTGCTGAGTGCAAGTTCTGTTGCTAATAACAAACCACCACAAATTGCATCAGTAAAATGACTGATATACTCAAGGACGCTCTTGAGTTTGGAATTCGGTTGGTCACAGAGCAAGCAGAGGATTTGTTCCTTGTACTGTCTGATTCCAAGAAAATATGACTACCTGCTTGAAAGCTGGGTAAACTCTACGGAAGTGAGGATGCGGTCTTGTAAAGGAGTACATGAGGTTATATATTTTGCTCCCAACATTTTAAAAAAATGAAACTGTAACAATTGGGCACTAAGGCATTTGTGCTGTATTACTGGCTGTGTGAAATAATACAGTTACCATGGCAGATAATGACAGATTTTTACAGATCTTGTAAGCATTTCTTGCTCTGGGTAAAAGTAACGCATCACCTTATGTATGTTTGGTTAACAGAGAATTAATGTACACTCAACTATAGATTTATATTTTTAAAAAGATGACAAAATATGATTAACACTAAAGCTAAATTTTTATTTAGATGCAATTCATACACCATAAAATCTACCCATTTAAAATGTGCAGTTCAGCAATTTTTAACCTATTTACAAATTTATACAATCAACAGTGCTATCTCATTAAAGAATATTTTTATCACCCCCAAAGTTACCTCATACTCATTGGCAGTCACTACTCATTTTACCCCTTCTAATCTAATTTCTGTCTTTATAGATTTCCGTATTTTGGAGTTTTAATTAAAATCATGTATGTGGCTCCTGCATCTCTTTGTTTTTCCGCTGACTGTAACACATGGAGGGTTTTAAAATGTCATTTATGTTTCAGTCTATATTAGTACTCTGTTAATTTTTACGGATGAATGTTGCCATGTATATACCTCCATGTCTTGGCTATATATATATATACATGGTGTCATATACATACATGTACTTTCTCATTGCTGAGACACAATACCTGGCACCCACAAATTTAAGGAGGAAGGGTATATTTTGGCTCACAGTTTATAGAAGTTTTAGTCCATAGTCAGCTGGCCCTAATGCAGGGCAAGATGGCTGAGGAGCATGACAGAGGAGGATCAAAGGAGGAGGGAGAAAGATAGGTGCTTCGAGACTACACTCCCAATGAGCCTCTTCCTCTGAACAGGCTTCACCTCCGAAGATTACATTCAGCTCTGAACTCGTCTGTCAGTGGACTAATCAGCTGAGGTGTATCAGTCCCCCTTCCCCCAACCTGAACAGATCACCTTCCCAAAGCCCCATCTGTGAGCACATGAGGCTTTGAGGGGAAGATATAAATTCTAACAACGTGTATATTTTGCTTTTCCATTCATCAATTGATGAACATTTTAGTTTTTAAATTTATTTAGATTTGAACAATAATTTTACTCTGAATAGTCATGTATGAGGGTTTTTCTGTGTCTGTGTGAAAACGTAGGAGTGGAGTTGCTGGGTCATGTGATAGCTGTGTTTAATTTCTTTTAGGAATTCGTAAATTATTGTTCAAAAGAGATATACCATTTTACATTTCTACCTGCATTGAACAGGACTTCCACTTTCTCCATATCTTTGTTAAAACTTGTCCCTCCTCTTGATTATCGCCGTCCTAGTAGATATCTCAGTGGGATTGCTTTGTGGTTTTGATTTGAATGGCTCTTATTAAAATGATATTGAGTACCTTTAATTGTTTTTTGTCCATTTGCATATCTTCTTTGGAGAAAGGTCCCTTCAAATATTTTTTGCTCATTTTTAACTTGGGTTCTTTTAATCAGTTTCTAATTGCATTTGTGATAATTGGGTTCCAATTCACTTGGTTAGTATTTCCCTTTACTTTTTTTTTTAAACTTTTATTAGTAAGTATTTGCAATACATAATGATTATATTCAATGTAGGGAATTGATACCTGTACGTAACGCATTCCAATACCTTTTTCCCCGTTCCTCCCACCTTCCTTTTATTTTTCCATCATCAGATTCATTTATTTATTTTATAAAACCTTACACATTTAATTATACATAGATTGAGAACCACACTAATAGGTCAAAGAACATAAAAAGTTTTACAACAGTTGTACTAAGATATACTTGCAGTTGCATTGCCTACACTGTATTACAATTTTTTTTTCTGTCTTTTATGGTTTTATTAACATATCTAAGAAACCATTGTGTAATCTAAGGGCAGAAATTTATGCATATGTTTGCTAAGAATTTTTGCTCTCCTGTTTAAATCTTTGTTCTATTTTGAGATAATTTTGTGGTATAAAGTAGGTGTACAGTGTCCCTCATTTGAAAAGACCATTTTTTTCACTATCGCATTTTCTTGGCGCCCATGTCAAAATTGAATTGAGTATAAAGATTTATATCTTGACTCCAAATTTCATTCCATTGATTTTTTTTCTTAGTATTGCAGTGACACATTTTCATGATTACTCCAGTTATTTTTAAGTTTTAAATTATGAAACATGATTCCTCCCCATTTGTTCTTCTAATTAAAGATGGTTATGGCTATTTGGGATTTGTTTCCATATAAATTTTCCCTATAAATTTTAGGATCTGCTTGATAATTTCTGCAGGAAAAAACAAAGCTAGCTGAGATATGTTTGGGATTGCATTAGATCTGTATTTTAATTTGGGAAGTGTTACTACTTTTGCAAAATTAAGTCTTACATTCCATTAGCATGAAATATTTTCAAATTTATTTAAGTCACCTTTAATTTTTAAAAAAATGTAGATTCAGGTGAGGATTTTCATTTCTTTTGATAGATTTATTCTTATGCATGTTATTCTTTCAGGTGCTGTGAATTAATTTTTTTACTCAACTAAAAAATTTTGAACACCTATTACTAGACTATAAAAACACTGTGATTTTGCTTTATTGGTCTTGTGTCCCAGAACCTTGATAAACTGATATATTACTTCTAGTGGTTTCTTTTTTTACCATTATTTGTATTATTTGTAATGTACACATGGCTTTTAGTTTTTGCTTTTGTTTTTAGTTTTTAAAAGATGCCCTGTAAAAGACTAAGGGAGCTCCCTTCTGTTACATCTGTAAATGTTCTTGTCCTTAGTGTTGAGTTTTGGCTGGTGCTTTTTCTGTACGTAATGAGGTTATAGTGTGGTTTTGCATTTATTCTGTTAATATTATATATTATATTGAATGGTTATCATAGGTTGAATGTGCTGTGTAACTTTGGGATTAACTCACCTGTTCATTGTACATTGTACCTGTTCATTGTGTATTTAGATATTGATGGGTTTATTGCACTAGTATTTGTCAAAGATTTTTGACAGTGTATTTGTAAAGGATATGAGTAAGCAGGTTTTTTGTTTATCAAGCCATCAATTGGTTGGAGTACAAGGATAATATTGATTCATAAAAATAGTTTGAAAATGTTCCCTTTTTTAAATTTAGGCATAGTTTGTAAAAAATTCAGGTTATTACTTAAAACAAAAAAACATTTGTTCACCAATGAAGTCATCCATGCCTTGAGCTGTCCTTTGTGGGAAATTTCTTCCTGTGTGTTTCAATCACTTAGTTGGTTATGTAATGTTATACAGATGAACTATTTCTTTTTGACTCACTTCCATTCAGTTTTATTTTTCTAAGAATTTGTACATTTATCTAGATAATCCAATATTTTGACAATAATTGTTCATAGCACAATTGAGGAACTTTATTCACCCCTCTTTTTCCTTCCTCATGTTCAGTATGGCTGAAAATTTCTCAAATTTATTGGTTCCTCAAAGAAGCAACTTTTAGTTTACCTGATTTTTTTCCATTGTCTTTCTCTTCTTTAATTTATTTCTACTTTGAACTTATTGTTTCCCTCTTTCTACCTGATTTATATTTTCTTTGCTGTTATATTTTTGTATGCTTGTCATAGGAAATTAGTCTAAAGTGGTTTTTCATCTTTCTTCATATAAACAGCTGTAAATTTCCAGATACACATTTCTCAACTGAATATTGCTTTAGCTTCATCTCATAAGTTTTAGTATATTGTTTTCATTTTCTTTCTTTTGTATCCATTTTCTAATGTGCCTTATTGATTTTTTCTTGACCTATTAGTTTTATGGGATGTGTTTAATTTGCATATATTTATAAATCTATCTCCTTTATTAACTTTTAATTGAATTCCGTTTTGTTGGAGTGTATATGGTTTAATTTCAACCTTTTAAAATTTTTTCAGACTATTTTATGGCTTAACATAAGATCTATCCTGGAAAATATTCAATGTCCCCTGAACAAAAATGTGTATTCTAATATTGCTAGCAGAATGTTATATGGAGGTGTTTTAGATCTAGTTGGTTTATAGTATTACCCAGGTTTGAGATCTTCTTTGATCTTTTGTACAGTTGATTTATTCTTTATTGAGAGTGGATTTTTGAAGCCTCCAAGGGTAATACTGGGTTATTTCTTTATTTTATATATATGATGTTCTTTACCTGTATTAATAATTGTTGTTTAAAAGTATATTTTGTCTGATATTGACTCATAGAGTATTGGTTTATCTTTTTGCTGTAACCAATTTTTGTGTTTTAAATCTAAAGTGTGTCTGTTGTTAACAGCATATTTTCTAATACTTTAAAAAATACATTCTTCAAAACTAACTTTTGATTGATTTTCTTAATCTGTTACATTTAATGTAGTATGATGTTAATCATAGTACTTATATCTTCCATTTTGCTATTTGTCTTTTATTTGTCTTATTTCTTTCTTGTTTCTCTATTTCTTCTTTACTATTACTGTCTTGTTAAATGTGTATTTTCTAGTGTACAATTTTAATTCCCTTATCATTTTTATTAAATTTGTTTTTTGAGACAGTGTCTTGCTTTGTAATTCAGGCTGGCCTCGAACTCACAGTGATCCTCCTGCCTCTGCTGCTTGAGTGCTGGGGTTACAGGAGTGAGCCACCATGCCTGGGTCTTTTATTAAATATCTGAGTTATTTTCTTAGTGGTTACACTGTGGATTGTAATTACATTCTTAATTTATAATCATCTACTTCAGTATAACACCAATTTGATATTCTGCAGATTTGCTCTGCTATATACCTTCATTTTATTCTTGTTCATGTTATTATTAGTATTATATTTGCATTGTTGTACACTATATCTTCATAAAGTAAAATGATTGCTTTATATATCTCTTAAGTAAAAGAAAAAAGTACTTGTGTGTGTGTGTATTTAAGGTTATCTTACTTGGAGTTGAATTCTCGTGTGCAGATTAATTCTTTTTATTGAATTTGAAATTTTTCAGCATCATTTATTGAAATATTTCATGTCCTTCTTTTATCTTCTCTCTGTGTCTTGCATTGTATGCATGTTTATCCACCTAATCATCTCCCACAAGTCCCTCAGGCTTTGTTCCTGCCTCTTCATTCTATTATTGGTCAGTGTCTGAGATTTTTGCCACTATTTTCAGCAAATATCCCAGAGAGAGAGTTGTTGACAATGAATAAGCTTTGACTCAGGTCACATAATTAAGGTAAGTTCAATTTTTGTTTCTAGGACACACTGGACAGTTCAGATGATCATAGTGTACTGGACACAGGCTTTTAGGTAGCTGTCAATGTATGTCTCCCTTCTGATAGTGAAGAGATACCAGACTGCTGGTTTTCTTACACAGGGCAACTATCAGCTATCTCTTCTTATTAATTTTTAAATTTTGATTAATACATAATGATGCACAGTACATGATTACATTCATTGTTGGGAATTGGTGCGTTTACATAACACCTCTTTATTCTTTTTACTTCTCCTTCCCCTGCTCCCGACCTCCAAGACTACCATTAAGCTGATGGTAGGATGTGGATCTGACAGGTTAAAATACCATAATGTTTATTTGTAGCCAATTTTGTTCAATAAATGTTCTTTAGAGTATGAAAAGCCTTGATTGATTTTCGCTTTAGATTGTGGAAAACTTTTGTTTATTCCAAAATTGACACTAATGTTAAACGAAATAAAATGGACACACAAGCTTAAACATTACATGGGTTCTTTTATATGAAAAACCCAAAATAAAAATAAAGACCATAATAAATCATAGAAAATAGAAAGTAGGGAAATAGATCTTTCTCCATTAGGAAGAGGATCAAAAGATGGAGGGAGTCAGAAAGGAGGAGAGAAGAAGGGGTTAAAAAACAATTAAGATATATATGTACCAACTTCTCCACAAGAAGTATAATCATTATGTAATACAAACGTGTATTAATAAAAAATAAATGACATAAATGAAAGAAAAATTTTAAAGTTTTGCAGATCTCTCATTGCTTTATGGAGTAGTTTTTTTTTAGAGCTCATAATGCCATTTTTTTGAGATATTACTGCATTAATCAACTTTAGATCTTTTCTTTTTAAAGTGACTTAATTGGTACATAAATATTGAGATGCTTTAGGATCACCTCTAATTTTCTGACTCACTTTTACATGCAAAGTCAGGTAGTTCTGGTTGTGGAATAGCTAAATAAGAAACATTTCTTAAGGAATCTCTTCTTAATAGGAGAAAAAGAGAGATTTTAATAACATAAGTAATGACTAATTTAGTTCTTCTTATAGACATTGGAAAGGATTAACTTTACTTTAAAAAAAATTATTACAATTCTTTTTTATCACTGAAGCCAGTAATAACAATTGACCATTTACAGTTATATAAACAAAAAAATTCAATTTTGTATTATAAATTTTAGCATAAAAAAGCAAAGTAAGGTTTTATTACTGGTAACAATTTTTAACACTGGTAATAACAAGCATATTATGAGCACTGCTGTACTTGAAATGTTTTCACGAAGATAGTCTGGGGACTAGAAATGAAAAGATTAAGCCAGTTTAGGTAATTTAAATGTATTTATGATGGTATTACATCGAACAGATTGTTTACTCAGCACACTACTTAAGTTTTGTTTTTTGTTTTTTTCTTGTTTCAAATACAATGAATTCACTCAGTTAAGACCTGGAGTCCCAGGTACAAGAAAAAAAAAAAA
Organism: Hystrix cristata; assembly: GCA_004026905.1. Taxonomy (NCBI): domain Eukaryota; kingdom Metazoa; phylum Chordata; class Mammalia; order Rodentia; family Hystricidae; genus Hystrix; species Hystrix cristata. Next base: position 13,036 of record PVJO010017658.1, on the reverse strand, counting down.
AAAAGGGAAAAGAACTCAAAAAAGATCTTAATAGCCTAGGTGTGATGCTGGAAAATTTAATTTGGTTAGCTACAATGCCTAGTGTTCTGATAAGTTTCTACTTCTGATACATATTATTTCATCTCAGAACTGAAAATGAAAACTAGAATCAGTTTAAGGAACAACCTCAAAATTCTTAAGTACTTTATGTTAGAAAAGGAAAGTGGGGAGAGGCGGAGTAGAAGTAGGAGAAATCCATGTTAAAAACAAATTCACTGGACTTGAATCAAAAGATCAGAATTTGGCTAGCAGCTCTGCGATAATAAACTATGAGGTAAAAGGACTAATGAGATCTCTCTCTCTCTCTTTTTTTTTTGGTTGGTAAGAATCAGGGGAGTTGAGGATTTAGCTCAAGTGCTAGAGCACCAGCTTAGCAAGTACAAGGCCCTTATTTCCATCCCCAGCACCAAAAAATAAATAAATAAATAAATGAAAAGAATCAGAGCTCTTAACTCTCAAACGTAGATAACAACAATAAAATAGCTATTATGTAAATGAGATGGCAGATTTGGAATATTTTATGCCTTTGTAAGTGCTGTAAGTGAGGCATTCTTGTCATCCCAAATGTTTTCTCAAGGAAGCTTCCACTGAACAACTGTGTGTTTAATTTTGCGCTCCCACTCCTGTCATCCCTCAGGATGGTTGTATATTTCAATTTGCACACACAGGAAATTCCCATTGTAATAACAATTTAGCACATTAAAATGCATGTCTTTATATATCTTGGAATATTCATATTGCCACATAAAGCTCAGTGCAGCACATCTTTGTGCAGGATACTGCCTGGGTAGGATATTCTGGGTGTCGCTAGGGTAATTGGACGCTTCCTAGAGAACTCAGGTGATGGGTTTTCACTATAAAGAACACGTTCTCTGTCAGTGGCATCAGCTGCCTGTGTGTGGCTTGGTGGGAAGAAAGAGGATGTTAGGAAAGATCGCAATAACTTAACTTGCAACCTGCTGTTATAGACCTGACAGCTGAATAGATGCTTTTTCTCTGTGGGAGACTGTTAACCTGTTGCCAGCAAGTCTGATTCTTGCTGAACCTAGTACAATATTAATGAAAAACCACGGGAAGAAGAGGATAGGTGCATGGAAGGCCATGCGAGGTGGCTACCACTACAGTTTATCACCTCCCAGTTCCAGTTAGAAGTTTCTATTTCCAGACTCTTTGAATTAAGCAAATTTGAGTTCATTCAGGGCTGACTATAATGAAACATTTTAGAGTTTGGAATTGGGGCAGTGCATCAAAAGATAAGTTATCTTTTCAACTTCTTAAAATTAATTTGTAGATAATTTGGGTAGTAGTCTCCAACAATTAATTGAAAGTTCTAATAGTTTGAAGACTGGCTATTTGATAAAAGGGCATTTATTTTATTTAAAAGTATTTTCTAAAAAGAAGTTATAAGAAACAATTGTAAGAGTTAAATGAATTTAAAATTCCACTACAGGACTAAGTAATGTAAGGCATTAAATTCATTTATTTGCCTTTAGTGAAAGCCTCAGGAATCCATATATGAGTGAGGAGTTGTTTTACTTTAAAAACTTCCAGTGTTAACATATATAATTCTTCGCCCTTAAAGTTTAATTTCGCCCCTGCAGGCTTGTTTGCTCTATTTCTCTCTTTCTCTTGTCTTCCTCTGGTGCCATTCCTTATTCCTTCCTTATTTGCAGAGAGTGTGTTGGTAGCTGGGAATGCAATAGAGATTAGCAAAATATGGTCCCTATTCTCTTATAAGCCTACCACATAGTAAAGGGCGCAGACATGAATTTATAGTACAATATAATGTAAAATTTTCATTGTGACCGTTGCAACCAAAGACAGGTAGAGCTCTTTCAACAAGCTGTGAACTGCAGTCGATGTAACGTGCTAACTGTTCTGACTCCATCTTGTCAATAACGAGCACACTTGTGGTGTAGTTGCCTTTTTCGCATCTAGCCGTGGTGCCTTCTGGCATCCTGCAAGCTGTGAGGAGACAAGACAGAGGTCTTCCGGGACTTTCCCTACCATGCTGTCATACTTCTGTATGAACGCAGTATATTTCCCTCCTAGTGATGATGATGGTAGTACAATTAGAAGAAAAGAATGGTATAAATTTGTTAAAAAATTTTATTATGGAAATAATAATAATTAGAGGTCTGGACTTTTTTAATTGTTAGAAGCAGGCCTCATTTTGAGTTTTCATCAGTGACTCCTCAGGTAAGTGACTGTATACACTCTATAGGAGAGACTTTAATAAATGACTTATTGTAAACTTTTGGCACAGTCATTCGAACATGTTGATTTCATTGTTGTTTCAAGAATATGGGAGAATCTAATGTTAGATTTTTCTAGATTCACCGAAATTCCTATTATAGATGATTAAATTTGGTAATTTTTTTAAATTATAAAGATGTCTTTAGCTAAAATAGACACTGATAAGGCCATTTTCTTTAAGAAGAGAAAAATCAATGTTCAGATCTGGATGTGAATCACAGTAGGAAATGATAACAAGTTTTATTTAAGCTATGAATTAATCATTTATGTATTAAAATTAGTCTGAGTTCACAGAACCTTTGAAAGTTTTCTGTCCTTTTGTCGTGATTATTATTTGATATTGGGTCACATACAATTAAAGTTGTAACAAGGAAATATTAATGTTTCTGTATACTCACAACTATTTAAATGATATTCAAATGATGCATATTATCTCTGTCATGACTATTCAAATACTTTTTAAATTACTGCTGTCTTATTCATTAGTGCATATCCAAAACAGGACATGGTAGTCAATTCTTTTAGTATGACATACATAGCAATGATGTAGTAATATGAGGTGAGTGCTCAACCCACCTTTTTATTGAGGACTGTTATGTAAAGGTATGTATCTCAGGAAACATCCTTGATATTGAGAATCATACATGATGCTTAAATCTAGTATGTTTGCATGGTGAAACCCTATTTAGTTAAAAGTAGCAGAGCATACAAACTATAAAAATATTCGAATATTTGGTAAGACTATTATCTAGTTATGTTTTCTTAATTTTTACTTAACAATTTAGCTTTTCTCCTTAGTTTAATATTCTCTCTTGCACATATACACAAGAAAAGAATAAATATCTTAAAATATTTTTGTATATTGGCCATTTCCATTTCAGATTATTAAGAGAAAGTGCTGAATTTCTGTGGGACATGTGTGGTAAAAATTTTTTTTCTAGAAACATTCAAATAATTTAGTCCAACTCCATTTATATGAAACATTTTAAATTAGTTTGACTTAAAGAGCCTTTGAAAGTCTTCTTTTCTTTTATCATGCCATTATCTGGTAGCAGATCATACAGTTTTATTTAATAAGTTCATTTTGCCTCTCAATTCTAATTTTTCTCTTTTCTTTTGTGTAATATCAGAAGAGACTAAAACATTTACAATTTTTTTCTATTTTATTTTTAATTATTTTTTCTATAATAGATTATGGAAAGAATATCTTGGACCTCTAAATGCTATGTTTTGTGAAAAGGTCATTGTATGTTAACTCAGACAATTTAGCTCTGTGCCATATATATGCTCATTTTTAAATCTTTTTGTGCCCACAGTACTAAAATCTAATGAAAATGTAACTTTTTCCCCCAGAAAATGTTCATTAGACCAATTCACATAAATGTTTGCATTATCAGGGATCACTGATAGTTTTAAGATATTCTGCAGACTTGTGTATATGCATGCATTCCTGTATGGAGACTCAACCATGTCAGAAAATATTCAAAATATACAAATACTTTGCTTAACAAAGGCCTGCTAAGTCTAGAATTAGCAGGAAAATATGCCACAGACATCTGGAGTTGTTGGAGAAAGTGGCACGGAGAATGGTGATCTGGAGATGGGACGTAAGAGAGCTTAAGTAGAGGGTTTTGGCAATTTGAGTTAAGAGAGACAGAAAACATTTTTAAAAATCATTGTTGATCCTAGGGTATGTTTTAGTGAAAGGAATATTCTTAAGACAAGACTGACACTAGTCATTTCTGAGTTACCTTAGACAGATGTCTTGATTTCTATATAACATTAGATTTGGAAATTCTGAGATTTAACAGTTGAAAGTCCTTATTTACAGCTGGAAGAATTTGATATTTATATTGAAAGTTGATTCTTAGAAATGAGAGCAATAGAGTAATTTCTGGCTGCTCACAAAAGCCATTTCTGCAAAATATATATGGGTTTTTTTTTTTTTCAGCCCATGGTAATTAGAATTAGTATTTTTATTTATTTCATTTCCAGGGTTCATTTATTTATTTCATTTCCAAGGTCTTAGAAGTACAAAGTAGCATATTAAATGGTAATCTATGGACCAATATGATCCAGATGTTAATTTTACATCCAAAACTATTAAAGGAATTGTTGTTTAAGTGTTTAATGGTTCAGTTACATGGAAATGTCCTTTAATCTGCATTTCAAGACTGTAGAGGAGTACCACACTAGGAAAGGGACTCATTCATTTATTAAAGATCCTTTTAGACTTTTTTGTTTGGCAAATCTCTAATTAGATTTCATTACTTCCCTTTAATAGCTATTTTGACCAATTTGGCTGCCTGAGAACCATTACTAGATTCAGATAACTCTTGATAAATTCTGATCATTAATCTTACAAATTTAAACAAAATAGGCAGAGAAGAAATAATACATTTGTATTCATTTTATACTCTAAGTGCATTTTTAACATTTTAGTATGAAAATTTCAAACAAAAAATATAATGAAAATAACATACAAACCACCATCGAATTTTAACAATTACTAATATTTTCTCATATTTAGTACCCATTTTTTGTTTAAGCATTTTAATATTTTTATGTTATAATATTCTTAACTACTTCAGCACATACAGATGGTTTAATAAACACCATGTATTTTTTAGTGATATAATACATGCTTGGTGCATGAAGGTTACAACTCAGACACTGTTGACATCTACAAAACCTTGTGTATCTTCCTCAAAATTACACCCTACTTGGCACCCAAATTTAATTAGCATCTTGAATTTCATGCTAATCACTGTACTTTGGTTTACATTTTTACTTATGTACGCACGCATTCTTAAGTACTTCAGTTTTATCTTTTATGAGCTTTAGTGGCATCGTAGATTGGGTATTCTTTCGTGGCTGAAATGTCTACTTAATTGTGTGTTTGGATTATTTATCCCTATTATTGTTTGTAACAGTTTTTCATTAACTTTAAAGGTCATGCTGTGTGAATGTGTCACACTTTAATTATTAAGCATACTGTGGGCAATTTGAGTACATTCTACTTTTGTAGTATTATAGATAATGCTGTTTGATAATCTTGTTTATATGCAATTGAACACATGGACTTTCATGTCCACTTTCTACTGAGTGGACTTGTAGGGTCACAAGATACACAGGTACACACTTTAGAGGTAAGGCCAAGTATCTAGTTAAGTCAAATTTGTTAATCATCCTATTTGATATATCTCTATACCTATATTCTACTTTTTTCCATCACATACTATGGGAAATATGAAAAAATTCTCCCACCCTGGTTGTAAGTGTATCTGTTTCTCCTCTTATTTGTCTAAATTTTTGGCTTTTTAAAATCTGTCACCCTGCTGCTGATTTTTCTTGAGGGCTGATTAAAAGTCTCTGAAGAGGTATCTGTGTGGATGTAAATTTCATCTTGACTACAGTCTCAGTACTTCTAAATTCTTACACTAGTCACACTTGGGTTTTAGCAATTTATGAATACAGTTGTCTATTTTTTATCTGTTTACCATTCAGCCCTGGCTTGCTCATATTCACTACCACAGTTAAACCATTACTTGTCTCCAGTCTGCTTTTTAAAGTACTTATTCCTAAATTAGTATTTTTCTTTTTAAAGTCTTGCTTTATCAATTAACAAAAATGTAAATTTATAGTATCCAGCACGATGGTTACACATGCACACATACTTGTGCATACACGCATACATACACACACAAACAGATCGTTAATCTTTTTTCTTTAAATTCTCCCAAGGTTCTCTCTCCCTCCGCCAACCTTTCTCATATACACATTTTCAAAAAGTGTTTTTTTTAGTAGATCTATTTCTTTTTTATCTACTTTTCTTCTATTAAGATTATTGGTATTTTCTTCTTTTTCATTTTTGACTTAATTCATTAAGCATTTTTGTTATGATTCATAAATTTTTCATCCTTATAGTTTTTCAAAATAAAAATGTTTATGAGCAAATGTTCTCTTTAAAGTAAGAATTTCATTTGTATGTAAATGGATGTACCTTGAGAACCTACTCTTAAGTGAAATAAATGAGTACACATAGAATTGTTTCTCTGATATGAGAAACCATAACTGTAAATAAGGACAAAAAGTGTAATAGATATTTTATAAAAGGAAGAATATTAAAAAGAGAGGAGAACTAGAAAGAGAGAAGGAAGAAAAGCAGGAAGGGAAAAAAGGAAAGAAAGGGGAAAGGGAAATAATGGAAAAATATGAATAAACCTGCTGTAAATAGGGAAGGAGGGAACAGAAGGGAGGTGTGGGGAAGAGGGGGGAAAACCAGGCTACATCATGTACAGGTACAAAATAACTGTGATGAATGTGATCATTATGTGTACGATGTACCAATATATGTTCTTGGTTTAAAAATAAATAAATAAATAAATAAATAAATAAAGAAAGAAAGAAAGAAAGAAAGAATTTCATTTTGATCCATTGGTTTTATTCTAAATGTTACTTAAAATATATGAATTTAATTTTCATTTATATTAAATATGCAGCCTATCTAAGTATTTATTATTCATATCTATTCAAATTATACCAGAGTTTGTCTACAAACACATGATTTTTATTTTGTGGATCCATAAACATATTCTCAATTTGAAGGTTGAATCAATTAAGAGAATTTAATGATCATATTACTTGACTTAGTATCTTGGTTATTTTCTTACTGCTCATACAAAATACCCAATGCCCAAAGTTAAAGGAGGAAAGATTTATTTTGGCTTAGTTTCTACAGGTTTCAGTCCATAGTGGGCTGGCTCCAAGGTAGGGTAGCATGGCGAAGGGACATTGCAGAGGAGAAATAGTCTGTGACAGAGCAGGCAGGAGGCAGCGAACAGCAGCAGCAACAAGAAGTTTGCTTTCCAGTTTTTCCTTTTATCTCATCCAGGCTACAGGCCCTTTGGGTGGTGCCACCCACACCCAGGGTGGGGCTTCTATTTTTATCCATTCCCACCTATCCATTCAGCCACACTGAGAACTATACTAATTCCAAAAAGTGGAGTAATTTAGTATCAAACACCCTTAATTTTACTATCACACACCTTAGATCCAAGCAGCCCTACCTATCAGCACATGGGGATTTGGAAGGACATCTAAATGCAAGCCATAACATTCCTCCTCTGGCCCCTAAAAGACTCATGTACATCCCTTTATGCAAAAGCCATGTAGTCCTTCTCTAGGAGTTGCCAAAATTTTAACAGTTTCAGCACTGCTGAAAAGTCAAAGTCCAAATTATCCTTGGAGATTTGAGGCAAATTTAGCTGTGAGCCCTCATACAAAGGAAAGGAAGTTAAACACTTCCAATATGCAATGGCGCAGGACAAACATTCCCATTCCAAAAGGTAGAAATAGGGGTGCAGAAAGGAGTGGGACCAAAGCAAGAACAAACTCTAGTAGGGCAAAAATTAAATCTCATCGTTCCATGTCCAAAATCTGGTATAGTCTGTGACAAGATGTCAACTCCAAAGGGCTTGGGTGGCTCTGCCCCTATGGCACTGCTAGTCGTTGCAGCTCTCATGGATTCTCTCTTGGGCTTGCTTTGCTGAAACCTTATAGCTTTCCTCAGATGGTCCATGCTCCTGGCTTCTCCAACCTTCTGGGGTCTCTGCTGCGCTTTCAGGTTCACACTCACAGCTTCACACACTGCCCACTCAGGCACAGACTGCCTGGGGGCCACCACGCCTTATTCTGAAATCTGAATGGAAGCATTCCTGACCCCACAGCTCTTACATTCTGCATGCACCTAGAACCAGCACCATGTGGATGACATGACTGCTGCCAGCTGGAGCAGTAGCCTGACTTCCTCCTCTCTTGGTTGTAGTGGTTGAGTGCCTGCATTGCTGAGTGCAGTGAACCTAATCTCGAGGAACAAATTCCCTAGGCCACTGCTATTCTGTAATATGGTGCTCTAGGGCTTTCTTCTCAAAGCAGATTTTGACCTTTGTAATTTTGAGGCTGCAAATGCTGGAGTCCTGCTGATTTTTGTAAATTCCTCAGGCCAAATTTTTCTCTCCCTATTCCTTTTAATCCAGGTTCTCCTCTGCTCCTCTGCTCTATCTTTGCATGCCTTAACTTTACCAGAACTTTCTTTCTAGCCAAGCTCAAAACTTTTAAAAGCATTTGGCTGGGCCCTTTGCTCTTGATTCTCAAGAGGGATCTTGCTAAAAAGCCCCCGACAGAAGCCTTGCCACAGCCTCAGCAATAGACTACTTTGAAATTTTTTCAACCCGATTAATTTGTCCACCACACTTCTCAGTCTCAGGAAAAATCTCTGGACATTAGCAAAATGAAGACAATTTTTTTTGTCAAAGCATGATACCATGATATGGAATTTGACAGCCAATACGGTCCTTGTTGTTAACTGAAACACCCCAAGCCCGGTATTTACTGGATGCATTTCTATCAGCATTCTCATCTTCTCAGTTCTGACCAGAATCTTCCATCAAGTTCAGCTTACAGCATTCCAGGGCTGCATCTTCAGATGGCATCTCTAAACCTTTCCAAATTCTTCTTGCAAGCCAATTCCAAAAGCTTCTGAGCCACATATCCAGATAACATCACAGCAATGACTCCACTTCTATGGTACCAAAATCTGTTTTGGTGACTTTCTTGATGCTGAAAGAAAATACCCAACACTCAAAGTTAAAGGAGAAAAGGATTACTTGAGTTCACAGTTTGTAGAGGTATCAGTCTATAGGTGGCTAGCTCCAAGGCAGGGTGGTATTGCAGAGGGGAAGTGAAGAAGGGAAATAATCCATGGCAGAGCAGGTAGGAGGCAGTGAGCAGCAGTAACAGCCACAAGCAGCCTTGTATTCCATCTTTCCCCTTTATCTCATCCCAACTATAGGCCTTTGGGTGGTGCCACCCACACCCAGGGTGGGACTTCTGTCTTCAGCCACACTCAGAACTATGGTAATTCCAAAAAGTGGACTAATTTAGTGCCTCACACCCTTAATCCCAGTATCACACTCTTTAGATCCAGTTAGCCCCACCTATCAGCACATGAGGTTTTGGGGGGCATCTAGATACAAGTCATAACACTTACTGACTTACCATTTCTTGCCATCTTATTACCTGTTTGGGTTCTGATTTAGTTGTTTGTTTAAGAGTTATTTCAGAATATTTTTCTTATGTTTGCTATAGCTTTGTAGTAGGAAAACGATGTGATCTAAAGGTGAGGGAAGAAAGTAGTTTTCAAAATCTTTGTATTTTGAAAGTATTTTTCCTTTCTAACCATGATATTTGTGAGTGGGTTGGGGGGATACTGGGGATTGAAGTCAGGGCCTTGCGCCTGCTAGGCAAAAACTCTACCACTGAGCTAAATCCCCAATCCCTAATCATGATATTTTGACTTCATCAATATATCAAAATTTTATTATACTTGTAACTTGTAGTTCTTATCCCTTTGCAGTCTGTACTTTAGTATTTTAGCATCTTCTAATTTCTCAGATGTGCATATGCCACAGTTAGTTTGAATCATTTGCCCTAACTGTAATTTATAATTTCTTTCCTTGTATTTTCTTCCCTTGATACCTTATAAGATGATGTTAATATATCCTTTTCTTTTAGACTTCAAAATAAAAGTGTATGATCATCTAGCTAGCAAATTTTCAATTCCCCATTTAGATGATAATTTAAGTTCCATGGTCTCCTCGTCTGAATATATTGGCACTTTTTCAGTTAGAGAAACCAGTGAGTCCTCCAGGAATCTCCTACTTGATCTAACATATTCACGCCTCAAGAGAGTGGAAAGGAGTGAGGGCCAAGCAGAATTTTCTGAATATTCTTCAATTATATTTTCCTCTTATTTATATTGTGCTTTGATATAAAATATGATTTATATATAACTTTTAAGTATTTGTTGAATCAATAAATGCATCTGTCATTCTCTTAGTACATTTCAGTCATCAAAATATCAAAACTGTATTGCTTAATGTAAATAATATTAAGTAAGAAGTTCATTTTCATTTCATGTCCTTAAATATTTTCAAGATGTTCTATGCAATTCTAGGTGACATGCAAATAGGAATAATCTAACACTAGTAATTTAATAATATTTAGACTGATGCACAAATGAAATAAAAAAAAGCCAATCAGATCACTGAAAGTCTATTTAATATGCTAGATCTGGAGAATTACAACAACGTCTGAACTCTAATTTTATCTTTTAAAGACATTATGTATTCTTACTCTGTATTGCACAGTGAAAAACATTTACCATATAGTGCAACCAAATAAATCGATGGATAAACAATTGAAAAAGATCTAATTTATTGACGACTTTTGCAGATTATATTTAATAATATTATTTTATGTCTGTATTTTCTGACTAGAATAATTCTTAGGTTTCTTTTCAGAATATTTTAAGAATAAGATCATATTTGCAAATAAAAGACACTATATAAATGTCAGGTTAACAATAATTCATAATATAACATTTTGATAGCTTTTTTTTTCATTTTGATAGCATCTTAAATGGAATGATAGAAACTACTGATTGCTATCTTGGGTGCAAAATAGTATTTTAAATAACATTTGAAAAATTAATCTATTTGACAGAACTATTCTCATGAAGAATTTTATTACCATTTCTTAAGGAAATTGAGACATAGTGTTTCACTTTTAAAAAGCCTTTCTTAAGTTTCTTTAGTAGTTCATGGTCTATCAGGCTTATGCAATAAAATGTTCCATTTTCACTGTTTTTGTGAGCTATATTAACTGTTTCTCAACTAAGCGCCATTAAAAAAAATAACAGTTCCATGCTATGCATTTGGCAAATTGCATCCTATACTACTTAATGGACAATACTTCTAACTGGAGGGAAAAAAAAAAAAAACCCTCCAAAAAGCTAGTGAAAGGGCAGTATCGTTGAGTATAAAATAAAATCTGGTTTTGAAAAATCCAATTTTGAAAAAGAGAACTTTTTATTTATTTAGTAAATACTCTGTATTTTTTTGTTGTGCCTGAACAATGTTAACATAACTAATATCTGTAAGAGCAGGTCTTTAAAGTCATTACCCCAGTTTACTGAAGGGAAGACTGAGGTACAGCCAGATTAACAAACTTGTCAGAAGTCACATATGTGGCAAGTGGCATTAAAGATTCCACCCTGCATCCTTTCTCCAAGGTGAGCTCTGAAACTCCAGCCATACTGTAGTGATCCTCTAGAGCTGGCAGGCATCTGATTTCCTGGTTGTGAGAGAGAATTCATGCAAATCATTTTACTTCTCTATGCTTTGGTTACCTCAAATATAAAACAAAAATGGACCTCCAAGTTTTCTCATAAAGATTAAATAAACCTATAGATGTAAATTAGTTAGCAGGCACGTGCTTTCTATGTATTTTTATTTATTAGGTTGCCAGCTAAAAAGAAGTACATCTTTGAAAATGTTGAATTATATTTAATGAGTAAAATTTTTATATATTGATATCAGGAAGTATTTTGGAGAAATAGATGTAGTATATAAATGGCATCTCATTTTCCACTCCATCCTTGATGTTAGACATTCCTAAAACTGGCAAGAATAAATCTTAGAAATTATACTGTACATTTTAATGATCTTCATTAAATCCATTGTTGGACGTTTCATTTTTAAATATACAGATCAATACTGACTTCAATATTTAGAAGAGGACCACATTTAAAAACTTTTCAGCTATTTGTAAAAATACTGTCCTACTTACTTTCCCATATAATATTAGATGGGATACTATTTTATTGTATACATTCCATTAGCTCCTTTAATTCTGTTTGTAGTACTTAAACCTAGTATTAAAAAATGTAAAATCTGCTTTTTTATGCAGTTGTTAGCTGAAGGTAGTCTAAACTTGGATTTAAAAACCGCATATTGTATAAAGCTACTGTCCAGTGAAAATTCCTCAATTACCTTAAGAGCTTACCTTCACCATGCTTTTACCTTTATAGGGCTTTCCCCTTTTACAAAATTTCAGCTTCCATAGTGCCGAGATGATTTAAGCAATTATTTATGATGGCATTACCTCATACTCATTTCTTTCTAAGCAAAGTTGCATCTATGTCAAGACAAGTAGTGTGAGCCAATTGAACTTTCTCCCCCTGTGGTATAATCAATAAAATGCATTCCCTTGAGATCACACTTATTTTTCTTCTTGGGTTAGATGCAGTATCCTTTTACCCTGCAGATAGGAAAAACAATTTAAATAAAGCCTAAGTGGCATTCTAGGATTCTGTTTCTTGTTACTAAATATAATATTTCTGGGCCAAGATAACATTATCTCTTAAGTGCAGTTAAGCACACACACATACAAAGTCTTTAGAAAATGAGTTGGCCAATTGGTTTTGACAAGGGAATGTGCAAATCTCAATGTGAATTCTGCCACTGTAGGTAAACAACATACAAAATATCCTATCTCTCTCTTCTGTTGTAACATTATGATTTCCATTATTTAGTCTTACGCCAGTTTTGTGAAGGTGCTACCAATCAGTCATTTTGTGATGTATCTATTCAGAGGACTCCTAGTTAATTTTCTTTGGTGACATGAGTAGTATGTGAGATAAAATCTAAAACCCAAATCAATTCTAATTCTGCTGTACATTTTGAAGTGCTATGGCTTTTGAATAGTAAAAGTCTACTACTAGAGCTGAAATAAATTTTCCTTTGTAAAGTTCATAGAATTTGAAATGGTGAGAGCCATTTAATAACATACTTTAGAGACTTTTTCAATGTTCCATTTAAAATATTTTAATAGACTCTTG
>PVJO010017657.1:0-38666 GCA_004026905.1 Hystrix cristata | reverse complement strand
GCTGGGTCAAATGGAACCTCCAGTTGTAGTTTTTTGAGGAATCTCCATATTGATTTCCACAGTGGCTGGACCAGTCTGCATTCCCACCAACAGTGGAGGAGTGTTCCTTTTTCCCCACAGCCCCGCCAGCATTTGTTATTGGTTGATTTTTCCATATACGCGGTTCTTTCTGGAGTGAGGTGGAATCTTAACGTTGTTTGGATTTGCATCTCTCGAATGACTAGTGATGTTGAGCATTTCTTCATATGTTTATTTGCCATTTTTATTTCTTCGTCTGAGAAATGTTTATTCATTTCAGTTGCCCATTTTTGGATTGGGTCTTTAGGTTTGGGAGATTTAATTTTTTTGAGTTCTTTGTATATTCTAGATGTTAGACCTTTGTCTGATGGATAGCTAACAAAGATTTTTTCCCAGTCTGTGGGTTTTCGCCCTACTCTATTGGTGATTTCTTTTGCTGTGCAGAAACTTTTTAATAGCATGTGGTCCCAAGCATTGATTCTTTGTATTGTTTCCTGTGCAGTTTGGGTTTTGTTCATAAATTTTTTTCCTACCCCTATGTCTTCGAGGGTTCTTCCTATTCTATTCTCCACTAAATTTAATGTTTCTGTTTTAATGTTTAGATCTTTGATCCACTTTGATTTGAGTTTAGTACATGGTGAAAGACATATATCTAGTTTTAATTTTCGACATGTGGTTAGCCAATTTTTCCAGCACCATTTGTTAAATAGGCTATCCTTCTTCCAGTGAGGGTGTTTGGCTTCTTTGTCAAAGATGAGGTATTTGAGTGGAACAGTATTTTTTAAATTTTTATTTTAGTGGTACATTTTAGATCCACATAATGATAACATTCATCATAGGGGATTTGTACCTATACATGTATCTCTTGCTGCTGCTTTTCTTCCCATCCCCCTTCCCTCCTTTCAACCCCTCCTCCTCTTATTTACAAAAGCTTTGCTTCTATTTTTTCCTTCTATTCTTTTTTTTTCTTGTCCTTCTATTCCTCTCCCACCCCCGTTCCCCTTCCCATTTGAACATTTTCCAAATTATGAATAGCCTGCCTTACGTGTATTTCCTCCACTCCCGGATCTTACCATCTATCCAAATTTTAAGGCGAGTGATTGTCACTGAAAAGAACATTATATGAAGGGATTACTTTGAGCAAAATGTAGTACAATTATGAAAGACTATTTTGAGGAAGAATTTATCTGAAAACAGGAGCTGGCTAATCAGAGAAAGCACAGAGGCACAGAAACACATCCTTTAGCTTCCTTTATGCTGAAGTAATCTCTTTTGTGCTTGAAGATTAGTGCAGGAGGGCCAGGATGGGGGACTCTGTGATGTCGCTCAAGTTCAGCTGCATCTTCTCTCCAGGATTCTCTAAGCTGCAAGAACTGACCTCAGGTGTTTGCTTACTTGAATCTAAATAAACCTGGAAAATCAAGGTGCCACATTAATTATGGAGCTAATAAAACTTACTTGTAGGAATCATAAAAGTAAATATAGAACTCAGGAAGTATGGAGAGAAGGAAGCAGAGATAAATGATTATTGATGGTGAACTTTTAAAATAATTCTGCTGATTTGTGGAAGAAACAAAAAAATCCTATTATTTCTTCCTTAAGTATTAACGCACATTGACAATAGACTATAGAAGATTTTCAAAATACAGATAACAAAAAATAAAAATCACCCTTAGTCCTACACAAGGGATAATAGTCCTGTTAACACCTTTTGCTATAGATCTTTGTGGTTTATTCATATATATATTTAATAAAAATAAGTTCACATCATACATGCTTTTATAATCTTTTTAATTGAATGTATCAGAAACAGTTTTCTAAATCATTTTAATGGTTGGTTTGTAGTAAGTCATACTTTTTTTGAAAAATATTATTCATAATATTCAGAAGATACTTCACTTTAAAAATTCTTTCTCAAATTTTACATTACTAACTTGTGTTTCAGGAGGTTAGAAAAGATTTTGAAAACTCATGCTCTGTTTCACTGAATACAGTATTAACCAGCTTAGTAAATGCAAATAGAGCAGAATAACCCTAAATAACCTGGGCGGTATCAGGCCACCCTTCCTCCTTCGCTCAGTGAAGGCGAGCTCTCCTGGAAGCTAGTGCAGCAGGGTCTGCCGTGGGTCCTGGGCAGGTCTCAGAGCTGTGACCAATGCACCATCAGCCTGGGCGGGACTGCATGATGCTAAGTCACCGAAATGCAGCATAGTCAGAGCTCCATGAAGCTTTAGGCAAAAGCCAGATGCTCAGAGTAGGAGCAGCCAGCTCTGAGTGAGGCAGGACAGGTGGGAGTGGAAGGTTCTGGCAGTTGATGAGGCCTGAAGGACAACTAGGTGACAACAGTGGGGAGTCTAAGGTGGTTGTTCCGGTCCTGCATTGTAATGAGAACATGTATAGGAGGTAGGAAGGTCCCCAAGAGGAAAAGTGCCAGTGGATGTGGAGGATGGTGGCAGGGGATGGAAACTCGAGGCAGATGGAAACACTGGGTGGGGTGGGCGGCAGATGCAATAGCCAGTGTGAGCTGATACTGAGCTTGTGGATTTCGCATGGAAGTGGCGCTTTTAAAGAAGCAAGAAATGGGATATAGAAGCAATGAAATTTTGCAACTGATGTGTTGTGGAAAGAGAGAGAAGGAGTCAAAATCTGTACCAAGGTGTGCTAACTGGGTGCAGAAGGATGAAGGACACAGGTGAGCAAACAGATCTAGAGAAGAACCTGGTTTTGAAGATGCCCACAGGTCATGCAGCAAGCAGCCAGAGGAAATGCAGGACTCGAGCTTAGGTGGATGCTTTATTCATGGATATAATAAATGCATCCATTTTTCAGTCACATGTCAAGCTTCTTGTTAAACCCCTTCCATTTTACATAGATGTATTGACATTTTAAACTTAGAAATAAAGAAATCATGAGGTTTATCCTTTCTCAAGTATTTAGACTAATTTTAAACTCAACATCTGTTGAACATAAATTAGTATTGTCCAACAGAGCTGAGAGCCAACGTAAGCAGGATTTGGCCCTCTTCTAGCTGTCACTTTAAGGGAAGTTTCCATTGACTGCTATGAGTTTGCTCCAGAGGGTCACTCATCGGCCATCTCTGGAAGTCCTTTAGATTTTGGTGCTCATATGAAAGGTCCCTATGAAATCAGCTCCACTTGAGAATCTGAGTCCACAAAGCAATATACTTCTTGCTTTTATTTTAAGCATTTGAGGTCTGTCCTCTCATTTTCCACAGGCAAGCTGACTGGACAAAATCATCTCCACTTTTCTAATGGCAAACCACAGCTGAACGATTTGTGTGTTTTTCTTTCTACATACATTCTGGCTTTCAGTATCGGTTTGCCCAACTATCTCCTGTGACTGAAAGATGCTTGAATTTAAAGGCTTTAAGTTTGGTTTTCATTAAAATTTCCCAGTGAGAAGCATTTCATTCCTTCCTTGTTACCAGTCAATTAGCACGAAGGAAACAAATAAACAGACTGGCAGACACCCATTATTTTAGAATGCGGTTGTTTCTTCTCTTCCATGGGTATTTGGAATAAATTCAACCTTCATTCAAAATATAAGTTTAGTGAACTAGGTGAGTTTTTTAAAATATCACCTGTTAAAATTTACAAACCATGTTCTAATCCGAAGGGTCATGCAGACCAGAGGCTGAGATAGAAGTCTTTAGCAGCCACCCTGTTGGCCTCGTGAGGCCTCCTTTCAACCTCAAAGCAGCAGTGGGAGGGTGTGTATAGAATGTTCCATCCCATTGCCTGCAGCTACCTCCTACCCAGGAAACAAGTGCTTTATTTAAACTATTGTCAGGTGCTCCTTCTAATTCTAAGGGAACACAGGACCTGGTAGGTGTAGATATTAGGGGTGGCTTTGTAGAGCATTGGAATGAGCCCAGGATTTCTAGTCCACGGAACACAATCTAATGTCCCTCTCCTTCACACACTTAGCAATGTTACAGAGGAAAGCCACCCACCCTCTCTGTTCCCTCCTCATCAGATGAAGACAAGTATGCTACCTTTGTAGGTTGCTATGTAGAAAGCAGATGTGAAAGCAACGAAATTCTAGTAGATCAGTAAGTTGTCCCTTAATAAGTATGATATTTAGAATTTAAACATTTTTCCTTTTTAATTTTAATTTCTAACTTGTGTTTCACCACATAATTTTTCATGATGGCAGTTACCATAAACTTCACTGAAAAAACGAAACTTTTGACAATTCACTCACCCTCCGTTCTCAGATACCTCCTCTGATGGACTGGCTTCAGTCTTGTGCTCTGTGAAAAGTGCGAGTTACTATGCAAATGTCAATGTCTCTTGAGTTTTGAGATACTTTGTGAGAGGACTTTTAATTTAGTTTATGTTTTATCTTTTGCCTTCAGGATCTTCGATATCCTATGCTTAACAACTGATCAATGTTGCTGAATCATTAAAAATCATTTTTCTTTAAACAAAGAAACCGGAGATTACAAAAGCATCATTCCTGGATTGTTATCCTCTGAAAAATATCTGTTTGGTACTTACTGCCTTTGTAGTATCTGAGTAGACAGAAAAGGGTCTATGGGAGAATGTGTACTTTCTCAACTTTTCCAAAGGATCCAAGGTGGTCTATAATAAAAACACTGGTTCATTCAAACCATTGGCATAAGATATTAAAAGTAAGTGACTAAATAGTGGTCAAGGGAAACAATACACCAGGACATTTGAGTGTGGAACAAACTCGGTTTCTGAGCACACACCGGTGCCTTGCTGTCTCCACAGCAAAGCTGAAGAGTGAATGCTGTGGGATCATTGCTGGGTGACCTCACTCCTCAACACAATCAGTCTCATGAGAAGTCAGGTTAGACCAGCCAGGAAGCAGAAATGGGTCCCTGGGGTGGGACTAGCAGACACAGTGGCTAGGGATGAACTTGGCAGGTGCAGAACTAAACCAACTTTCTGGAATGATATATTTGGTAAGGCGGGCATGGGCATACTGTGGCTGGGGTCTGGGACACAGAGTACTTCCCAAGAAATGGCACAGGCCAGTGGCCACAGTGGAGATTCCTAACAGGAAGAGGGAAGAGAAGGGGGTATGATGTTCCCAGGGCAATTGTTAGGGACCTCTAATTCCAGCCTAAGTCGTGTAGACTTGGCTTCCAGCAAGTGCTATTCTATCTCAGTAGTGTCTACTTTGCTTTTTTCTTCTTTTAGCTAGAAAAATGTTGAGTGAAGAAATGTCTTGGGGGATTCATCTTCTGTGGGTTCCCAGATTGGTGTGAGGAAAGGTGACTTGAGGTGGAAGACCAGCTAGCTCCCATCACAGTTAGTCAGAGCAGAGTGGCAGAGGCTGCAGGGCACCTTTCAAAGGGAAAGACCTAGAAGGCAGGAGGTTAAGGAAGAGAAAAATGGAGAAATGATGGCCTGGCCATGCCGGACTTGTGTCGGGCGATGAGAACAAAGGCCATTCTACAGAGGAGATGTTGGCTGTTTCAGAGGCAATGAGCCATCTGGCAGGTTCCTGGTGACAGTGTAGAGGTCTGGGAATGTGGTCAATGACAGTATGTATATTTTAGGAATTGCTGGCCTGGAAATTGTAGTTGGCAAGTGAGAGTTGAATGCCTTAAAGCAAACAGCAAACTTTTGGGACCTGGGTGATCTGGGAGGAAAAAATGCCAGCATGAGGAAGGGGAGCCCCGATATGTGTCCTCATGCAGAGGACCAACAATATTTCTGAGGTAGTCAATAAATAATCATAGCATGCCCTGTTTCATCAGATTAGAATAGACTTTGGATGTTCTGTTTAGACAAAGAAAAGCAGAAATGGCAGCTGGATAAGATTCGAGATGATCAGATGGAGGTTCCATAATACGGCCAGCCTCTCCTCCTGGCCTCTTCCTGGTGGAAGCTCAAGTTTTAAAACCCATGGTTAGAGGGAGTCACAGCATCTTACCCCTCGGGAGCCCCCTGCCTTGACAAATCCTGGGCTGGAGAGTGCCAAAGTGCAAGTCCTCATCACTGGGTAGTGGTGCCTGCAAAGATCCCAAGAGCCCACGGGAAGGTTGTCTACCGAAGGGCTCACATGTTCGGCAAACACACTGTGTCACTCTGCACACGGCAAATGCATCATCTGAGGAGAAACAATCAAGTCTGATTTTTTGTTTGTTTTGTTTCCTTTTTAAACTTTTCCTTTGGGGGTAGATATTTTAGGGCTTTCAGCCAAATTGGATAATTCACTTTGTGGCTCTCTTTTCTTGCCATTGTTAGAGAATTGCTCTGAGGCACCATGTTTTACTTGCTAGGTTTGCTCACAAAGCGCTCACTAGGTTTTGGAACCAGACATGACGGGAGGCCCTACACCTGCCGGTCAGAAAACTCCTATCTGGCCTTGCCTCATGGGTGTGAGTGGCCCAGAAGGGAGTGTGCAAGGCACACTGGGGGTTAGTAGTGGAGATATCCCTGCAGAGGGCACAACCCCGAACTTACACGTGGAGGGGAGACAGTGAGCAGCTGCAGGAAGGTGCCAAGATCAGCCAAGGAAAAGTCTTGCTTTCAAGACTCCAAGATTTGAATTTGACACTGATAGATACAGGGAATTATGAAAGGATTTTAACCAAGACAATCACCTGGTCAGCCTGGCATCAAGGTGGACTGCCTGGAGGGGGTAGGGCACAGTACAGCCAGCACAGGCCAGGCTGGGGCGCCCAGGCTGCAGGCACAGAGGGAGTCACCAGCTTTTCTGCTCACCTCTTTGAGAAAGAACAGGGCTGGGTTTTCTCAACAGCAAGACAGACTTGAGGACCTCACACACTGTGTGCATTTGTATTGTAGTCCCACAGAAAATAATATGTCTGTTGAAAAAACTGTGCTTCAAAAGTCTGCATGTGTTAAAATTCAGGATGATTTACTGTCAGGACCGATCTGGGCCCAGCATTGCCAAAATGTTTGCTATAGAATGCTCTCATAATATTAACTGTCCCCACTGCCAGAGATACATCAAAGGATATTAGCAAGCAAGGATGTCTTGTACTTTACATGAAAGAAAAATTTCAGCCTGCCATTCTAATACACAGCCTTCATCAACGTAAATGGAGAAGAGCATTTTCAAATGCATTCAAAGGATGCTTTCCATTCTGACCCATGCAAATGCCACAGCATAAACCAATTGACCTAAGTGACAGCTTCCTGTTTCAATCACCTTGGGTGGGCACATATGAGAGGGTGTCTGCTCTGCCGAGGCATTTGAAAGCCTGTATTTTAGAGTTGTACATAATAACGCATTCCAGAAACTGTGAGCTATGAGAAGTAGTCATTAGCAGCATTCCTGTCCCCTGAAGCCGAGTCACAGCAGGAGAGAAGCTAGGATGGAATCACAGGCTGGAATAGAGGTCATCTAGTCCAACTGCTTCCGGTTCCTGGAGAGGACAGCTGGGCTGGGAGAGACAGGCAGCTTAGAGCTGCCTGGCGAAGGTGGAACTGGGCTGGACCCAGGTCACCACACTCCCAGCCATGACTTCAGCCATATTATTTTCCGTTTGCTCCTGTGCTCATGTTACTTGGTGACTCGTTGAGCTAGGAGAACAGAGAGATGTTTCAGGATCCACACACGTCTTCTGGGAGGACTATCAGAGTGACTGGCAGCTATGAAAGGCATAATTCATCATGTTAAAGAGTACTTGCTTGCTGTGTCTAAGTCCATACTCAGGAGTGACAGTCAGCAGGTCACTCAGGGTCATCTCACAGGATTGTTCCCCAAAGCTTGCCCAGGAACCCAAGCTGGAAGGGAGCCCGGACTGATTCAGGAATGGCTCCAGGCAGGAGGGGAAAGGAAACAAAAGCCGGGCAGAGGAGCCTGTGCACAGCAGGACCCCAGAGCTTAACTGAAATGCTGCCCAAGGGATTTAGAACTGGGGATCTTTCTCTTTATATTTTAAAGATCCTCCAATCTCAACTCTACAGAAGTCCTGTTCCCAGCATCCCGCACACTACATGTCATGGCAGAAGAACTGTGAATATAACTCTCAGACACATATGGAAGCAGGCACAGGGCGCACCTAACTCCAGAAACAATCACATGCAGCCAAACTCAGGACACTGTTATCACAGACTTTCAAAGACCAGGCACTGACCTCCACCTTGAACCCGCGCCACAAGCAAAGCAGTCACTTTTGTATCTTCAACTTGAATCTGGACTCTGAAAGGACTTTGGGGAGTTCAAGTATGTTCTTTTCAAATGTTTCTAAAGCTCTAAATAAGTGAAAGGTTGACGCCGAACTTGCCCTTTTCTTCTTTCCAATTTATGGTCAACATTTCCATGAGCCGCGAGTCTCACGGAACCTCACACCATGCCCATCCTCCAGCTCCAAGGTGTGTCCCCGAGTCCCCAGGCTAGATTTTCCTCTCTGCTATATGTCAAACCTGCTGTCATGGCCGATTTCCAGCCACAAAAACAGGTCAGAATCCAGCCTGTGCTGCACTGTGGGTGGGGTGCAGAGGCTGAATTGAAGAGTGCTACACCTATCGCCCTGTGTTTATTCAGGAGCTGCTGTCTCTACTCATGGAAATGAAAGCGATTACCTTCTATGTAACTCAGAGAAGATCCCAAGAGATGAATCAACTGTGCATACTGTCAACAGGCATCCTACTGGAGTCGAAAAAGAATAATGTGCATGCATGCCTACATCTGTGTACTTGACTTGTGAATTCGGAGGAATTATTTTCTCATTGAGAGAGAAAATCAAATGTATGAGTTGAAAAAAAATTGTAACACACCGAAGGAATGTCCCCTCGGCTTGTGCTGTCTCATTTGGATGGAAACATGATGCGAGCTACAATATCATGTGCTCATCCTGCAGAGCTCTGTGATGGAAACACTAGAAACTGGCAGCATATAGTACTGGCATCACGCCCAACCATTTAAAAATGGCCCCACCATGGTACTTTACATGCCACGTAGGTAGACTCATTAAGTGCCAAGAAATAAGACTGTAAGAGGATAGATTAAGCATTTTGATGGTAAGATCCTATGATCCATCCGTCACTTAAATTTACTCAGTGAATCCAGCATCCAAAGCAGTTGATTCTGGTTCTAAAGTTGCCTTTGTCACACATGCTTGAGGTTCTAGAAGACTACTTTCACAACATTCCTCATATCACTGCCTCTAAAGAGGACCCCACAGGTCTAAGGAAAGCCCCGAGGTTCAGTTAAGCCAAGTAACATGTCTATGAAGTAGCCAGAGAAACATACACAGGAAAGTCTGGTGCCAGCAGCCCCCAGAACAGCAACTGTCAGGAGCCAGGCAAGTTCCCACATAGGACCAGGAGCCACACAGTCAGACATGGCAAAGAGTTAAGGCAGTTCAGGAAGCATAGTGTAAACTGAGTCAGCTTGAGTCACTTAAAACAGGAGCCACCAATGCTACAAGGCACCAAGTCCCAATTTTCCATGGTGCCCAAACTAAGACACGTGAGCGTCCTGATGGAGTTGACCAGCCCTGCAGGAAGACAAGAGGAATAGGGTCCCCTGGACAAGTACAGAGTATTCTGAATGGGATTAATAGTGATGTGGTTTTTACTGTGATAATTTTAAAAAATAATTATTCACCATAGTTTTCAATTATGCCTCATAAATGTTAATATCAACACCATGTGGATCCTCTGTAGAAACCCCTCATTGTTCATGGGTTTGGCATTTCTACACACCCAGGTTTAAAACTGCACCTCATACCAAAGGGCACGGCAGTGTGGAGGACCCCGCTAGACACGGGCCCTGTGTGTGGGAGGAGATTAGGGAAGCCCTCCCTGCTGCAGAAGGGAGACAGGGCTCACAGCACAAGCCCTCACCTGTTGCCGCTTTTTCTAAAAGGTCAGGCAAGTGCACAGTCACTCACTGAGGCTGGAACTATAAAACAGGATGAGAAAAGTGAAAAATACTAGATTTCAGGCCAATTATGGCTGACTCAACTGCAACCCATTTAAGATACAACTGGGGGAAGAATTGGCTTCTCTCAATCAGAACACCCCAGCCACCCTGCAGGAAAAGGTTATCACTGAAGAATACATTTTAGTGTGGAAAAGAGCCACCTCCAGAAATGTGACTGGTTTCTATAAAACATGGGCGATGCTATTTGGACTATTTTTCTCAGATACTTGATTTTTTAATGAGCTCCTATGCTCAGCGGCCTCAGTTTTGGCTAACATGGAACATTCCAAGAACATAACCTCCTGGAGTAGGGTTACCATATGCAGATGGTTGGTGGAATCTGTGATCTGGCAAAAATGCGCTCATTAATTAGGCTGACATTGACCTTAACATTCTAAAGTTAACGATATTTATTTTAGTCATTATTGCCTATCACTGAAAAGCCTTGAAGACCTAAAAATTCCTGAAGTTCACTTTTGGATCAAAAGAATGAACACGAATCTGATGATCAAATTTCCAAGCTTAATGTGGTTCCCGTACTCTGTGGCTCCTGATGAGAAGGGAAAGCAGGCTCTTGATTGACACCAGATGTGCCCACATAAGCACAGGCTGACTGGGCACCGTGTGGGCATAGAATGGAGGAAGACACCCTGAAATAAAGGAACGGACACAAACCTCAGCCTCAGGAGGGTGCCTGGAGACCAAGTCCTTAGAAGTCATCATCCCCTCTCTGTCTGCTGTGACTCTGGACCCGTGGAGAGAAAATGTCAGGAAGGGCCCTGACAGTAGAAGGGGTAGGTTTATCTTCCCATCTAACAAATCTTCAGATATATAGTATTCATGTAATGTTTCCATCTAATGGAAAGTAAAGCTAAAACAATGAAAGAATGTAGGAATTCTCAGGTAGGTCAGATGAAAACAGAAAGCTTCATTCTGGAAAGAAGACAGGCTGCAGGAACATAAGTATGTTAAAATAATCCAGGCTGCAACAGGTAAAGCACAGATTTTCCTTTTCGTGAAATCTCAGCTTTCTACAGCTCACTGAAAACTCTTTTAGCTGGCGATAGTGTCATTCACTTCCACAGTGTGCCCAGGAAAGTCGCTCCAGGCAATCCAAAGAGAGTTCAAAGCAGTGTGATGTGCCTAAGATGTCCTGCCATTTGGGGACTGTGGGAAGGCGTGTGACCATCTTTGTCTGGCCATCAACCATGATCCTGCAAAACACTTGATGGTGGAGGGAGCAGAGGAGACAAACAGGATCAATCACAGCAGTTACTCGATTCGGCTATACATGCTGGAAAAGTGCTTTTTCACTTAATCTTTTTAAGAGGTCTAGGAATACAGGATTATCCTTTTTCTTTGGATAAGGACATATGGCCAGAGAGACTGAATCATATGTGTGCCCCACGCACACCTCCAATTCTGCCCAGCATGCTCACCCAGGACAGAGAGACCCACGGTGCCTTCCCCACCCACTCTGGTGCCATGCTATGCACTTCTCATGTGTTGCTGCACAGACCCCCATTTCAATAAATGATTAACACGTTTAGATAAAATAAAGCTAACAGATTCCAAAAAGCACCAACGCATCTTTACCAAGTAACACCCAACCCAACAGGTATGGGTGACAGACGTGACCTTCATTTGCCCTGAGGACCTGTCAGTGAACTAAAGGGCAGCTAGCGTCAAGACAGGCGACAAGCAGGGTCCTGGTGCAACGGGCCTTTCAGGGCTCCATCTCTTCTTCCTCATCTCCAAAATAAAGTTTGTGTTAAATATATTTGTAAATAGAGTCAAAGGGAAGGGGTGGAATCTAGGAATAGGGAGCGAAGTATTTCATGAGGAAAGCTTTCTCCGACCCTCCCTGCTGGGGACTCTCGCCCTTATGCTACTCCAAACCTTCACTCTCATGCTTTCTAACTCTGTCTCTGTCTCTGGCTGGCTCTGCGTGTGTCTCTGTCACTCTGTATGTCTGTGTCTGTGTCTGCCCCCACGCCCCGCTCCGCACTCTCCATCCCTCTGGGCCCCCGAGGAGCAGAGTCGCCTGGGGTAAAACGCCGATCTGCACAAATGCGGGTCCAGTGGAGAGAACAGTGTTCACCTGCCCGCCCACCCCTCACACCTGGGCCAGACTAGCGAGCTCCAGGACCCGAGGCCCCTCCTGCTGGGGAGAAGGGACCGCGCCCTTGGCCCGCACATGGCTGCTCCGCCGTGAAGCCTCCTCCGAGCTGCCAGTCGCCGCTGCCCACCCGCCGCCACGCTTGACCGGGCTCACCTCTCACCCTGCTGTGGCCAGAAGGCGGGCGGCCTCTCCCTCCCCTCAGTCGGCCCCCCATCCCCAAGTTGGAAACTGACCCTTGACTGGTTCACCAATTACCCCCTTTGCCAGCATCCTTCTTCCAGCGATTACTTGATGCCCCCTGTTCCGCTCTTCTTGGTAAGACACATTGAACATTCTTTTCTTAGTCAGCATAAGGATAAAAACAAACAACGGAAATGAAAGCAAACGGATGATTGAAAGCAGGGAAATTATAATATCAGAGTGGAATTTCAAGCACGTTCCTGGAGCAGCTGTCAACATTTTAACATGGATTTAGAAGAAAATATTGTAATTTAAGGTCCATTGAATATGAGATGAGTCATTGTTTTGATAAAAATATTTCCCCTTAAATCTTTCCTATTACTCTGCCCCACCAACCCACCCCGCAAACAAACCTATTTCTGTGATTTCTTGGCATTTAATTTTGAAATTAATGTTTCCAGTTATAAAAAGGGATTGAATCAAAGAACAGTTTTTTGGTTAAACATAGTGCCCGCCCCCTTCAATTCTTTCTTCAGAAGCATCCAGTTTGCAATTCTTGGCAAAACTATGGTTCTTCCATTAAGGACAGTAGAGAAAAATGGAGGCCATAAGATTTGTTACAAGGAGCCAAAGGCAGGTACACTGAGATGACCCTGCTTTGCGGGGCAGGTGGCAGGAGGGATGAAACCAAATCCAGCATCCCTTGTCTGCCTGAATAAAGCCCTTTCCAGGTAGGAAGATGAGAGACTGTGACGGCTGTGCCGGCGTGTAAAGAGACATCAGTGGTGGGGCTGGGGAGGAATTTGGATAAATATCTCAACCCAAAGACTCTCATGTACAGGCATGACACAGCATACAACAGGAGACAAAATGTGGAAGCTTCCAGGGAAATGTTCTTTTTAAGCAATTCTCTTTAGGAAGTATCTGATACACACCAGGTATTTGTTATTCATTCATAGATACAGTCAATTCCCATCATGGTCCAGATTCGGGTACATGCTGGCCATATGAAGCCGAACGAGGTCCATTTCTGCCTTTGAGTTGCTAATCACTTAGTACAAGGATATAAACAGAAAAATGGTTTAACTTTTCTGAATCTTTTTTTTTTCTTTTCTTCAGCTGCTCTTCTGCATTTCATTGTGGGTGCAATTTAAGTACAGATTCCTAGAGAACATGGAAATTTAAAGGTGGAAATAAATACAGGAACTGGGAGCCCAGGAGAAAATTCTGAGCCAGAAATGTATGTCTGGAGTTCCAAAAAGTTGAAATCAGAGGCGTTTAGATCATTTATGGAGAATATGTAGAATGACAAGAGCAAGGATGTATTTTCAGAGAAATTTAGTGTCTGAGAAATAGATTTGGGGAGGACACCAGTTTATAAGCAGAGGTTATTCAGCTGGTAAGATTTAGAGTCATTAAAAAAACATTGTATATGCTTCTGATTGTACCAAGCAATCATTTCAAAGGGTGAAATCATCAAGTTCAACCTTTTTTTTTTCTGTCCATGACTTAATCAGCTGTGATATATGCTCAGTAGTAAGCAGGGTACCAAAACATCTGAATTAAAAACAAAGCTCTGAACTTTGGAGTTCATAATATATAATAAATCTAAACTGGAACAACTGAAAAATTACCTAAGATGCTATATTTAGCGTAGGAT
Organism: Hystrix cristata; assembly: GCA_004026905.1. Taxonomy (NCBI): domain Eukaryota; kingdom Metazoa; phylum Chordata; class Mammalia; order Rodentia; family Hystricidae; genus Hystrix; species Hystrix cristata. The sequence goes on along the minus strand of PVJO010017657.1, from coordinate 24,789 downwards.
CCCTAAAGCACTAGAGTAATTCTCTGAAGAGAGGATTCAGTTAAAACCACATAGTCAAGAGCATAAATTAGGATGCTCATTATGAAAAATAGTCTGTTAGTTCCTCGAAAAATTAAAAATAAAATTACCATATGATCCAGCAATTCTATGAGTGGATATAAATCCAAAGGACAGAAATTTAGTATATCCAAGAGACAGCTTCGCTCCCATGTTTACTGCAGATCTCTACACTAGTCACAGTGGTCAGGAAATGAAAGTAACCTAAATGTCCACCAAATGATGAATGGGTAAGAAAAATGTGGTACATACATGCAATGGAATATTACTCAGCTATGAAAAATAATGTCACTCTATTATCTGAAGCAACATGGATGGAAATGGTGTCATTATGTTAAGTGAAATAAGTTAGGCACAGAAATTCAAGTACCACATGATTTCACTCGTATGTGGAATATAAAAAAGTTGATTTCATAGAGGTGAAAGTAGAATGGAGATTACTAGAGAACAGGAGAGGAGGGAGAGATGAGAGAGGCTGATCAGAGGGCTACAGTTAGTTGGTGATGTCAAGCTGTACTGTTAAGCTATGGTTGATAGTATCAAGAAGTTTGGGAGTGTTGTTGCAGAATAGGGTGACTGTGGATAATGAAGTATGCATTTCAAAAGCTGCAAGAAAAAATTGTTAATGTTTTCACTGTTAAATGATAAATGTTTGAGGAGACAGATATGGTTCACCTAATTTAAACACTGCACGATATATTCATTTATCAAAACATCACATGGCATCTCCAAGATACGTCAAAAAACCAGACAAAAATTAATTTAAATAATAATAATAAGGATTTTGGACAATGATTCAGGAAGTACCAATGATCTAGATCCAGCTGACTGCAGAAAATCCTGCCGCGACGATCAGCCTTCGACCTAGTACAGAAACTTTAGTTCAGACCAGGATCCAGGACATGAAGGTTTTAATTCTAGAATTTTAACACTTGGCTGCCCATTTACCTCCTCATAGGCATGAAAGCAATAGTGTCTGTCCACATATGTCCTTTTGGGCTAGATGTTGCTTAATAAACAGATTAAAACAACTTAAAAATGGTGATGCACTCCACACACTTGGAGAATCATTGCTCCTGACTCTTTTCAGTCTATTCCTCTTCACGTGCCAAGCTAGGTGCACATTCTAGCAGCGGCTTCACCATGAGCAAATTGCTTCATTGCTTTTGTTTTCATTATGTTAGACTCCACCATGTCTCGACCTTATGTCTCGCCCTTCAAATAGAAGCGTGGGCTTCAGATTTCCAAGGCGTCTCTGTCTCCATAGACAGAGGAAAGGCTCTGAGCCTCGCTGACCACGGCATGGTGTTTCCTTTGGCTCGTGGGCTGCAGTGGGGACCTCACACTTCTTTGTTTGAGGATGCAGTTCCAGCCAGTGTCTCCCTGCCCAGCTGCCAACAGGTCTTTGTGCACTTCTCACATGGAGCCTTCCTAGCTTATAAAGTGCAGTTTCCCAGTTTCTTCGTGCTTTTACAGGTGATTGTCTCCGGGGTGCTGTGACATAACATAGTTCTTTATGAGAAAACAGAGCCTGCTTTATGCATCACTCAGCCCCTCACAGACACCAGAAAAGAAAATCTAAGATTTTTTTCTACTGCTTTCATCCAGGACTCCACAGAATGACATGTCCCTGCTGGGGGAATTGCATGAGCATGCTTGCCTTTTAAAAAGTCCCTTAACCTAGTTTCATGAAGCTATTAATCCTTGATTCTGAGCACATCTGCTTAGAAGAAGGTGCTGGGGGTCTCAATCTCAAACAAGGAGAGACTGAAATGTCCTCCTGGGGAAATTTAACATTCCAGGGCCCATGCTATTTATCTTTAATATGTGCTCACGAGAACGGAAACAGGAAGCGCCTGACAGGCTTCCCTGGGGATCTGCAGCCCTGTGCTCTCCAGGTGACCTGGTTACCGACACAACGCATCAGCCAGAGCGGTAACCAAAGCATGCTGCATAGTATGCCTTCCCACATGCAGAGTCTCAGTGTTCGTATTTGCCAGAGTTGTGATCTATTTAGTAAGGATAAGACTTGCAGATGGAGAGAGGTGCTCAGATGAGTTTATTAAATTCTTTTCTCATAAATCCAAAAATAAAGTCACTATCAACTTCTGTGGATGGCTAAAGATTATGTAGACAGTGACTGGTAAAGAAGATGTTGAAGAAACTGCTAAAATCTGGTGTGATACCACACATACAGATGCTTAACACTTACTGAAAGGAAGAACTGATCGAGTGTTGATGAAACATGCTTTGTGGATTTCAGTACCACAAATTCCACACCGTGGACCATCCAGAACAAAGTGGTTTTTCATGCCTGAGAGAAGTCCCTCCATACTGAACGGACTGCACTGCTCTTTACTTTGTAGGAGAAGAGGGCAAAAATGACATGAAATAAGCTGCCACTGAGAAGCAAGACCAAGAAATCACCCCCCTCAAATACTTACCTAAGGTTGATGAAGAAAAATTACCTCTAACCTCTGCTTTCCTATTCAGCTTAGAAGGCCTACTCAGAATGACTCCTTTAACAAGATCATAAACAACAACCAAAAGTACCCAGGAAGCCCTGGCAACCAGCATCCCAAGTGAATGAGGGGAAGGTGAGGGACGTGCAGAGAACCTGCCCATGTTCACCTTGCTTGGGTGTGAGCCCCAAATCCGAGGTGGGCTTTGCTGGCTATCCTGGAAACTTCTGCTTCTGAGTATTTTTGAACTTGTTTGGCCATAATTTAAACTCAAATAGCAAATGTTTCCATGAAATCTGTCTTTAATTTTTATCAGTAATAGTCACATCCTTATTTGGATTAAACGTCCCTTAATATGCAATAGTTGGAGTTGGGGATTTAGCTCAAGTGGTAGAGTGCTTGCCTGGCAAATACAAGGCCCTGAATTTGATCCCCAGCGCCAAAAAAAATGGCAATAGTTTAACTTTGATAATTAGAATAATTAAGGCATATTTTCTTGTGAAGATTCTTCAAAAATTTTCCCATGAATGAGGCAGTTTTATATTTAGTGGAAGATTCCATATTCTTTGCTCCCTGCCACAGTCTTCCTTTAGCTACCGCTGGGAGAGGAGAGTGCTGTTTGGAACTCTGGTCAATAGTTGCAGATTCTGCCAACACATGAATGTTTGGATTTTTTCTGCTTGCGAGGTCTAGAAGTGATCAAGATGGCTACATCCTGGCACACACAAGACTGAAGACATCATATTGGGATGCCTCAGAGATGGACAACAGAAATGCATCAAACCTTCCAAGCACCCCAACTTTGTGTCTTTCCCCAACAATGTCTCTGTTACAGCTCTCACTTGCAAGAACACAATTTCACATTATCTGCTTTTACTTGGTTCTCATTACAGCCAATAGCTACAAACTTTATTGTATATTTATAATTGCTTTTCATTATGATACTTTTTTTTTTTTACAGATTTAACCCACAGCCTTCACACTGAGCTACACCACTGCCCTTTTTTATTTTTTATTTTGTAACAGAGTGTGCCTAAATTGCTAAATTTTCTAGGCCGAACTCAAACTTGGAGTCCTCCCACTTCAGATGGGATCCTAGGGTTTTGGGATTACAGGTGTGCCTTACCTTTCCTGGCTTTGTGATGACGACAATATTTTTGAGAAACACAGCAGTTTTAATACAACCTTAAACTTTAAAAGACACCTGACTTGGCAGCCAAGCATGGGCAATATCTTTTTCTATTTTGCATATTCCTCTTCAGTGTGTCCTAAAGAGAAGTGTGGTATCTAGCACCCTGCAAATCTTCAGTATTTCTTCAACTGAGTGGAAACCAAGGAAAAACTTACCAACTCTGTTAGCCTTTCATTTCAAGCTTTCCCCAGTAGCAGAATGTGACTGAATTTACCAACCTCATTGCCCTACCTAGTCTGCAGCATTCTGAAAATAATTAAATTGTATAGCACCCAGTGGAGAAAAGAAAAGAAAACAAAAAACCCATGAAGAAGGAGGCCAGCCATGTCTTTGAAGCACACACCTCTGCACTCTCCTCAGAAGAGGCCTTTGGTATACAACCCTTACATTTGTCTTCAATTATTTTAAGGCAATGCTGATGTCAAATATATTGTAGATAATACTTTCATTTGAAAACTGACCTCAGTGCTCTGGTCATTTGCTAAATTTTCAGGCTACAATACATATAGCTACAGGATCATATTAAAATTTGTTGGCCATAAAAAAAGAAAAATTACTAAAAATAATTGTATAGTATTGAATAAATAATGTTGTGGCTACACTAATACTAAAAAGGTAGAAAACTATTGCTTTCCTATTTGAGGTGACCGTCATTCAAAGTCCTGATTTGGAAAATTGTAACTAAAGGGAAAGCATTTGCACAAGAGACTGTAGTTTAACCCTGGTAATTAGAGAAAACTCTTTATTATGAAAAAAATGCACAGTGATTTATGTAGAATATTTAAATGACAGATTTAGAAAGAAAGTGTTTTTCAGCCCCCAAGGAAAGAACAAATTGTACAAGAACCACCAAGGGTTTGAGAACGAATAAAAATTACTGGGCTGAGGATTTAGCTCAGTGGTTAGAGTGTTTGCCTAGCAAGCACAAGGCCTTGAGTTTGATCCCCAGCACCAAAAAAAAAAAAAAAAAAATTACTGGAGAACATGGTGTTCTTAAGGTACCCCCCATAAACACCCCACTAAGTACTTATTAATTGCAAATAAAAAGCCATAGCTATGCAACAGGTGGTCACCACAGCCCAGTAATCAAACTGAACATCAGCTCACCTAACAGACAACTCAGAAGCACACAGGCTGTCTACGAAGTGACCTTGCCTAAAAGTTCACCTGAACAGAAGCAATACAGAGTTCTGTGCTCCCATTTGCAAAGAAAGGCCTGTTCATGCCTGTTACTTTGCTTCAGTTATTAGTAAGGCTTGTTTTCAGTTTCACAAGGACAGTATGCCAGTTTGTTAATTGTAGTGTTATCGTACTGAAACTAACTTCTAGTATATAGGAAACGCAGGAGCTAGAAGAATGAGTGAAATGGTACCATGAGGAAACAATCAGTGAAACCCAGAAAGAATAACACTCTGCAAGGGGCAGCCTGACTTCTTCACAGTTGCAATGTCATGAAAATGAGGGGAATGGGGGAGGGTGAGGTGGTGTGAAACCTTCTAGACTAACAGGACTCAGGGGGCAAAACAACCAGAGGGAAGGGCAAGAACATTGCTGTGTCTTGGTTTGGAACAGCAGAATATTAAAGCTTGGATGAAAGGTGTTTGGGGTTCACTGAGGATATTCGATTCTCGATGGCATTGGAGAGACATTCATACTCTGTGAAGTCCACATGAAAGAGAACACATTCTGGTTTCTGTCACGGATGCTCACACCCAGGCATGGTACTTTCTACATCCTGCCAGTCAGGATCCCTGGGCAGATCTGCTGGCTGTTGGCTTGGCTCCCCCATTTTAGGGGAGCACTCTAAATGGCCCAGATCGGTCAGCACATGACCACAAAGATGTCAGGAATCACCTTTCCAAGTTGCAGGTGAATAGAGGAAGGATGAGTATGTTCCAGAAGCTCTTTGTGTTCAATTCAGAGACTTTATGAGCAACAGCTTCAGATAAGCATTGAGAAACTAAAAGCTAATAAATAACTCCCAAGCTCCAAAGTGCATATTGTAACTGCAGGGCTAAGCCACCAAATATTCTGAGTGTGCATGGAGAGGCTGGTGGGATGATGTTCTTCTTGCTGCATCTGTGCTTCCAAGGCGCTGTGTTAGTGACTGCATCGTCAGAGAGGGCAGGTGGAGGTGCTACACACAGCCACAGGACTGTGCTGAAGGCTTGGCTCATTCTTATCGAACTGGTCTCATGCAGGGTCTCTCAAGACCTCTGAGCAGCCAGGGTCAGCCATCATGGCAATGGGAGGGTCAGCTGACGATGGTCCCCAGCAGCAAAGTCACCAGGACAAAGGAAATCGAGTACAGATACCCACATGGTCAACTGGCCGTGAAAAGCACAGGACAGGCGTGACAGTGTTCGCAGGAGGGAGAAAGGGAAAACAGTAGAAAAGCAGCAAAGGGAAAGACAAAGGTACCGGTGTGTCACCCCTGGCAGGCAGGAGTGGGGTGTTTTAGTCTTTTCAGAACCACCTCCAGAAAAGTCACTTCGGGTTCTTGGAGATGACAAGAACAATAGCTGGGAGAGTGGGCTATGGAGATGGAGAGAAATTAACTCCCCTTTTGACGTTATAATGACAGCTCTGTTTTGACAGAGCCCTAAAATAAGCCCATGTCACATAAGGTATTCTTTTATACGAGAGTATCTATATAATTTCAAATATTCCTATTAGAGGATGGTGTGCAGCACAAAACAATAGGTACGTTCATGTTTATTCATTAATAATCTTGGAGATCTTTCCACCAGGACTGTAAGTTCCTTATTCAAGAAGTTTCACTTACTCTCAACTATTTATAAAATTCAATGATACAATCATCACTTCATGAGACCTTTCAAGTATGACTGTGTCCAAGAGCTTCATGACATCTAATCATCTCCATAGGATGCTACTTTTTTGTAAATGAGAGAATAGTTGTGTGTGTGTGTGTGTTTGTGTGTGTATGTGCAACAATGCTGCATAATCATGAAGAAGCGACTGAGTATGGGACCAAGCAGCTCCTTTTGATCTCTCTTTCCATCTCTCTGCTTCTTACTGCTTTGATGCATTGCGCAGATTTTAGTTTTTGTGAGATTCTATTGCTAGATTTGGAGAACAAAGATAAAAGGACATATCTTACAGGACTTCTGTAAAATTTACATGTAACACGGTCAGTAAAGTGCTAATCTCAATAACTGGCCCATAACAATGTCTAAAAATGTAACTTACAGATATTTCATGTGTCTCCTTTCTCCACAGGTATTTTGCTATAAAAATCTCTAAAAATTGCTTTGGTCTTTCTCAATATCAGGGAGCCATAAACAGAAGTAAGAATGGAAAGGCCAGCTTCAGGCCCATTTGTCTAAACCCACCGCTGCCACATTTGCAGGTGGTGGCTTCTAGCTGTGAAGAAGCTGCAGCCCTCTTGGCCTGACACCTCTGGGCTGGGTGTTGCCCAGGGCGGCTCAGCACAGTGTGACCTGACGCAGGCACAGAGTACCCGCCACCCTGCCTCGGGGGTCCTGTGCCTCACATGGAGAACAAGCTCGGGCTAGCCTATGAGTCTGACCTGGTGGATCTGACACCCGCCACGTAGAGCAGAGGCAGCACACGACGGCCTTGTCACACTGTCAAGGGGAAGGTCATCTGTTTGGCAAAAAGAACTTCATCTGAAGAGAGTTTGTAGTACCTATTTCTTTCTGTTAAACTTTTTCAGTCTGTAAAGTAGAACTTTATCTTTTTTCATACTGATTTATTACTTTTCAAAAAAGGCCCATAAATTCTTACAACTAAGACACAAAAAAATTTTTAAAAGACCAGGAAAGGGGAACGAGAAGATTGTAACCGTTGCTTCTTCCATCTGGTGGCGCTCCTTCTTACCCAAGCTTTAAGACCTTCTGTGGTTACTCCCGCAGGGGCTACTGTCTCCTTTTTGGCCCCAATAGTCTGTAGAGTTTCTTGTATAAAATAGCACAAGAGCTGTGTCTTTGTATACAATGTGTTATTTTGAGCAATTACATTTGAATTAATAAATTGGAATCTAATTCTTTAGGTGACTGCCAGGTGTTATGGGCAGCCTCCCTAACCTGCAGAGCTTGCTGGAGTTCATCCCGCCCAATCAGAAAAATCTGGAGACATTCAGTGGGCGTTAATAGCAATTTGGAGACTGTCTCCACATAAAAAATAACTAGGTATGGGAATGTAGCTCAGTGGTACAGCACCCACGGGTCCAATTCCCAGCACTGTAAGTAAGAAAAGAAAAGAAACTCTTAAGACCTTTAAGTATGTTTGTTAGTAAAATCAATTAATTGAATTAATTCTCGATGGCACAAGAATCATCTAAAACTAATCTCCTGCACTTGGTTTAGTGGACTGCTTTGCCAGCACACCTTCTACAAATGACTGGAGCATTCACCATTTTGTACATAGTGCTGAGTTACTATGTAGAAAGGTGACACTAATTTTGAATTCTCAACCATGTACACCCCTATCTCTAAAATAACATATTCCTGTCTGTGTTCCTATTTTTTCATTAGAGCAGTTTAAATTGACAGAAAATTGAGCAGAATATACAGAGTTCTCACAACCCTCCCTCTCCCCCACTCCCGTCTCCTTCTCTGGCAGATTCCCAGTCGTGGTGTCTGGTGATAGTGCAGCACATTTGTCCTTGGGTGTATGCTCTGTGGCCTCTTTCAGATGCCCAGTGCCATGTTCTAGCACAGGAACGTCATACAAGAAAGTTCATTGTCTTCACTAAAAACTCTCTGTAGTTCACCCAGTCGTCCCTCCTCTAGCAACTATAGTTTCTTTTTCCCTTGTCTTCGTAGTTTTGGGTTTTCCAGAATGTCACAGAGTTGACATCATACAGAATGTAGACTTTTCAGATTGTCTTATTTCACTTAGTGATATGAATTTAAGCTTCCTGTATGTGATTTTGTGATTCAATCGTTGACTTCTTTTTATCACTCAATAATATTACATTGCATAGACGTACTACGGTTTTTATCCCTTCACCAACTGAAGGACACTTTTGTTACTTCCAAGTTTGGGCAATAATGAATAATACTACTATAAAATCAATGTCCAGGCTTTTTGTGTAGAATAAGTTTTCAACTCCTTTGGGTGAATACCAAGGATCATAATTGTTGGATCAAAAGGCAAGATTACATTTGGTTTTGTATGAAGCTACCCAAGTGTCCTCCAGACTGGTTGTGGTATTTGCCTTCCCACCAGGAATGAATGAGAATTTCTGCTCTTCTCCATCCTCACCCCAGCTCTTGGTGTGGTCAGCGTTCTGGACTCTGGCCATTCTAACAGGCGTTTAGTAGCATCTCACTCTTCTTTGCATTTGCCATTCTGTAATGACATATGATGTGGAACATCTTTTCACATGCTTACTTCCTACCTTCCCATCTTCTCTTTGAGGTGTTTGTTCAGATCTTTTGCCCATTTTTAAAGTTGAATTCTTTCTTTGCTTATGGCCACGTTTACTGTGTTCTTTGTGTACTTCAAATGAAGTCTCTCATCTGATCCATGTTCATAGACCTTTTCCTTTAGTCTTTGGTTTAAGCTCTAATTCTCTTCACGATGTCTTTCATAGAGCAGAATATTTCAATTTTAATGAGATCTAGCTTGTCAACTCTTTCTGTCATGGGTTGTGTCCTTGGTATTATATCTAAAATGCCACTGTCATTGCCAAATCCCAAGTTCACCTAGATTTTCTCCTATATTATCTTCTGGAAGTTTTACATTTCATGTTTACACTTAAGTCTGTGACCCATTTTGATATAGTTTCTGTGGAAGCTTAAAGGTCAGTGTTTAGACTCATATTTTTACATGTAGATGTCCAATTATTTAGCACCATTTTTTAAAAAACCTACCATTTCACTATTGTGATGACATTGTTCCTTCATCGAAGATGAGTTCATTGCACTTTTTGTCCCTATTTCTGTGCTTTTTATTCTGTTCCATTGATCTGCTTGTCTAATCTCTCACCAACAGCACACTGGACATTTTGGTTTACTGCAGGTTTACAGTAAGTCCAAAAGTTGGCAGTCTCAGTCCTCCAACTTTGTTCTTTGTTATTATGTTGGTGTTTAGACACTTGATTTGTATGCATTTTAGCCTCTTGAGTTCTCAGTTCTATTCTGCTCAATTTAGACTTAACCTGAACCCAATTCATAGGGAAGACCATGCTCCTATCCTTCCTTTTCATGCCCGAATACATCTCTTTTAATACTGGAAGGATCTGCCTGTGACACTGATATCCCCTTTTCCAATAGCATCAGCGTCCCCTTCCTCCTGGTGCTGATGTGCATCATTTATCTTCACTGTCTTAGGGTAAAATACAGTTGAGGTGAATCTACTGTACCTCTCTCTTTCTACAGTAAACAACACCAAGTCTCTGCAATTAAATTAGGCTTGGCAGTCAGTAAACAAATAGATGACACTATAATCTGTTAGGAGTGAAAATTAAGGAGTAAGATTGCTAGCAAGGGCTGTGCTATCAGAGAGCAGGCAGGAAGGTGCCCACAGGCTGACTGCTGAGGGGAAGCTTGGCCACCCACAAGTGAATCTAGGCGAGTGCCCCTGGCAGGAGGGGCAGTGTGTGTCACAGACCAGGAATGGCCTTACTGGGTGTGTTGTGGTGTGCAAGGAGCACTGTGTGGTCAGAGCAGAGAGAGAAAGCAAGAAGCCAGGCCAGGGCCTTTTCTTTGGCCTGAAGACTTGAGGTATTTTATTGTTTTATTTTGACACTGGAGATTGAACCCAAGCCCTTTGAACTGAGCTACATCCTCAACCCTTTCAAAACATTTTTTAATACAAAGTCTTTCCAAGTCACTAAATTGCCCCCACTAGGCTCAAACTTCCCGCCTTAGCCTACCAGAGTGCTGAGATTACAGGCCTGTACCACCACACCTGGCAAGATTTAGATTTCATTTTGAGTGGCAGAGAAAAGCCTTTGCAGGACTGGAGTAGATGAGTGATGAGCTGTAACCTGTAGTTAAAAATGTTACTCTAGATGTCATTAACATATTAGACTATAAGGCGGTAAGGGAGAAAGCAGGGGGATGCACGAGAGGTTGTTACAAGAATTCAGGTGAGAGAGGATGTGTTTCTGATCAGTTTTGCTATCAAAGCCAAGGGGATTTGTGGCTAGATTAAAAGGTGGATGGAGGGAGGTCCACAGGATGGCCCAGGTTAACTGCTGGGAGGGTAGAGTCTCCTCCTAGAGAAGGAGTAGGTCAAAAGGAGGTTGACAGGCATTATCAAGAGTCAGTTTTGAGCTGCGTTAGATCTGAACAGGTTCCATTATCCAGGGTGGGAGTGGAGTGGGCAGTCTGGAGTTCATTGCAGAGAATCCCAGAAATACGGCTGGACATGATCAGCATAGTGTCTGCCTGCTGGATACAACCCTGGACCAATCACAGGTGAAGGAGAGCAGTGGCCTCCAGACTGAACCCTGCAGAATCTGGGGCCATGAGTGGAATCCAGCAGTGGGGACTGGAATGTAAGGTGTTGTCTTCTGAGAGGAGCCAAGAAGACGGCATGCTGGTGTCAGACTCAGAAAGCACTTCCAGGAAACACAGAGTCTCTGGGTCTGGTGCTCAGCCAGGCAGAGTAAGATGGAACCTGCAATGATGTTGGATCTGGTGATAGGAGGTCCCTGCTGACTGTGACACAGCTCTTTCATTGGGTGGGATGGTGATGCTGGTGAACTTTTTCTCTTTCTTAACCTCTTTCGCCCCACTGGCCATGGACTCCAGCACCAGGCGGAATGCAGAGGACATTCTTAGTAACCATTATTCATCTTAGGGGTGAAAACCTGGCCTTACTGGCAGGTGTTTGCTGAAGTATCACTTCTGTTTCTGATCAATTAGGGCAAGTTGGGTAGCAAAAATGTCCCAGGCCTGAAAAACAGCACATAGCAGGATGGCACTTAAATACATATATCCCAGAGGCCAGGAGGGACCCAAGCCCTGCACCCAGGCCTACTCAATCCCTCCTAGGGCTATTAGGTCAGACTAGGGCATGGGACTCCTTCTGTAGCAGCAGAAAATCATTTTTCATCCCTTCCCTCCTTCTTTTCTCCTCCCTCCTCCTTTCTGTCCTTCCCTCCCAGCCTCCTTTCTGTCCTTCCCTCCCAGCCTCCTTCCTCTGTGACACTCTGGTTCTGAGCCTGGGACACACACCGAGGGCCCTCCTTCAGGTCCAGCTCCTGGTGGTACGGAGAGCCCAAGAGCAGTGTGCAGAGGAGATGGAGGCTCCCACGGTAGAGAGCTATGCTCGGGGCAGTGGGCTGGTGGGACCCAGGGCTGCTAAACTCCCACTTAGGACACCACACTTTATTTACAGATGCCTAGAAGATTTCTGCTTCCACCAGGGGACAAGATGGATGTGTTTTGTACACTTGTCTTGAAGCTGGTGCTTTTGGTTAAAACTTTGGAGTAAGATACTGGCTTTACAGGATGCTTTTCCCTCAGATGTGCCTGGGGAGTTTGCTATGAGGAGAGGGAAGGGGCGTGGAAATGTGTCACATGGGCAGATGTTGCGATCATCACAGATGCTCGTCCCAGCTTTGAGAGTCTGTGGCAGCCAGATTTTCACCCCAATAATCTAATAAAATTTAAATTAAAATGGTAAGATTTAAAATGCTTGTTAATGAACCTCTTCCTTCTTTTATGCCCTTCTCTAGTTTTTTAAGCTTCTATTTCTCCTTCCTACAACTGAAAGAGACACATATTTGCAGTCACAATGCCCCCCGTTCCCCTGCTGGACCCTGCCACCTCCAGAAGGGAATCTCGTACCCTACCAGCACACACATGACCATCCCAGAGCTGTGGACTCTTTGAACAGCCAAAATGCTGGGAATGCTTGCTGGTATCTCTCCACTCTGTGTTTATCCAAACTCAGAACAGGAAAAGAAAGCTAAACCCAGACGGACTCCTCCCCAGATAAGTGTCAGGGCAAGTGCTCCTGTAGCCGGACACTCTTCCCTGCAGTGTGGGGGAATCTTGTCCGATGTGTGGTTTCTTTCTGTCTCTGTGGCTTCTCCTGAGTGTTGCTGAGCATCTAACTAGAAAAAAAACTGTGAGTATATTTAGGAAAGTGGATGCTTTGCTCCCAGATTTTGCCACCTTCTTCCCATTAAAGACAGACAAGTGTGAAACCACAGAAGAATCTTACTGGGTATTAGAAAATCTCTCTGGAGAGTAACAGAATTCACTAAGAGTTACACTTCAATCCTGCGATGACAAAAGTGCTGACATAATGGCGTCAGAAACGAGTGTGTCAGAGGCTCACATCTTCAGAACTCTCATTGTTCCTGGCCAAAAGCTTACACAGTGTGACACTGACATGTCCCCAAATGTGGCCTCTTTCTTCTCTCTCTTTCTCTCGCTCTCTCTCATCTCATTTGCAAACACAACTTGATGACCAGTTTAATTAACAGTCTCAAATTATCAATAGTACAGTGACCATGAGTAGACTGTATTCATTCAAAATAAAAGAGCTCTTTTTACAATTGTGATTATAAAGTGACATGATCAAAAGTGACATGATTTGAAAGTGGCAGAAAGGAACCTAGAAAAATCTTAAAATCTTATGTAATGTTACCTTCAAGGGCTGTATTTTATTCTCTTCCAAACAATGCAATGGCCCCCACACAACAGCCTGCGATTCAGCAGGTACAGAAGGGATGACTCTGCATTTAGTCAGAACAGAGGGTGTGATGGTGATGAGCACGGAGCTGAGTGGCCAACTCCCATGGGTGCCCACTAGTCAACCCCTTGCCGAGAACCATGGTGTGTACTATATTATGCATCAGTGTAGCAAATATGCCGGGCAACTTCCGGGCCGAAGAGCTTTCCAAACTTTTATTCCTGTGACTGTAGTACAGGTTGCTTTGGTGCTGACCTCTAGGACTGCAGAGCAAGCCAGCCGTGGGGTGCACCACAAACCATTAGCAACTCCTCTGATGACTATAAACTTCTTTCCAAGTAAGACTTCCGTGAGCTGCAGGTCCCACAGTGTGAATTTAATGGGTTTTCATTTAAGAGATAAGCGACCGAATAAGAAGAAAGCCATCATGAAGGTGTTGGATAACTCGTTTTTCTGGGTGATTGCTCATATGAGAAGCATTCTGTGTGCCTGGCTAATTCTGTCCCACCTAATCCTGCCACACATACCTATAGTTACGATTTGGAGGCTTTAACTCCCAGTACAAAGGAGAGATAGTGATGACCCACCTTCACCCAGTTGCTTATCTACCAAGTACTTCATTTATTCATACTTTCAGTAATTTTGGAACATTTTCTGTAGAAACCCCAGAAGTACAAAGATGAAAGAAAACAGCCAGGCGGTAGCCTGAAGCCCATTGCTGGTAGAATCTAATCTTCACTCTTCCTCTGGAAGACACTAGCACTGTATTTCATTTCTTGTAAAAAAAAAAAAAAAAAAGCTAGCGATTACTCTCAAAACTATTCTAAAACTATTCTATCTCTATAAATCTCTCTTTTTTAGTAAGGGTTATTTCAGTACTTTAATGAGCATAACACATTTTCATACTGCTACTTAGGGAATTAATCTTGTTTCTTTAAGATAAAGATTTTGCTTTATTCATGGTTGCATGTTTTATGTTGTCAACTATAAGGCCTTATTCATTAAATGGAATTTTTCAATCACTGTGAATAACTTTCAGTGAAGGACTAGCATGTTTAATTACTCAGACTTGCTTTTTCTAGGATAGGGCAAGAAAATGCTAGTAAATACTAATTTAAACTGTAGTTGCTTACCAGTATAGTTTTTATTATTATTATATGTAAAGATTTGACATTAGTGGCTTAGTTTAGAATAAGAAAATTATCTTAATATCAAAAGTCTATTCTGTAATAAAGATTTCATGATGGCTGATATACTCAGAGTTGCTTTAGTCTTTTAATTTCAGAAATAGAACAATCTCTCCACCTCTTTTTTTTTTTTTTGGATTAAAAGAAATTAAGAGGTCAATGGGGGCATCCCTAAAATCCAGAAACAAAAAGTAAAGTGCTAGACAGTTAGATTCATTGGCTTCACTAATGTAAAAGAGCCAATTTGTTGCCTCTATTTTATAAAAGCAACAGGAAGATACTCCCCCCATCGAGTTTTTCCATAATCAATCATGTGGCAAATAAATCACGTAAGAGAAAAACGCCTTTTTATTCTTTCCATTTAAGTTTAAATTATTTTGATGTTGATTCAGCTTACTGCTTCCCCTGCCTTCAGGTGAGTCAGGCAGGTTTTGGAAAATGGCTTCTCCATGCGCAGAAACAGACTCAGGGCTTCAAAACTACTCTTTTCACCCAGGGATTAGTGAGTTTAAGAATATTGTCTTCTTTTACCTAGTTTTGAATCTGGGTTCTTGAATGCATGGTAACATTTCCTCCTTCTTTGGATGTGTCAGAACACAAAAAGGCCTTTGAGATTCGGGGCGGTAAAAGTGCCATTTGCTTTCAGTCTTCCCCATAACAACCAGTTTGCAGGAATTCTCTCTGGTACTGAGCAGTCCCAGCCCCAACACCGCCTCAGCCGTCTTATCTTGTCTCATGGATTCCAACTAACTCAAGTTTAGTTAGCTAAGTCTAACTCTCTTTGTGATCTGCAATTACATCCCACTAGTCATCTTTACTTATCTTCATCTCAATTATAAGAATGTTTCACCCAAATCCTATTACAGATGGACGCTTGAGTTTTATCTACTTTTTCTCAATACACTGACTGTCATAGCATTTATAATTTCTCCAAACATCTGACCAGTGAACTTGGCTTGTGTGAAAAGAGGAAAATAAAAACGGAAATGATTGGAGACACCTGATCTCCATTAGAAGGTTGCTGTTGGAATGGTGATATTCAAGTGCACCTTTAAATAAATGGTTTGGCTTTGCCTGCTACTATTTGCGTTTAACGGCTATTAAATATACAACAAAATATAATCGATATGAGTTTTCTATCTTCTCTAGTCAAGGTTTAAAATTTGACATTTAAATATCTTCCTTCAGTAGAAAGGGGTAAAATAGAAAAAGAAGGACGGACTTAATTATCAAGCAGGAAGACAAGTAATATGCTAAGCAAATGAGCAAGAGGTTAGTGTGGAGAAGTAGAAAGGACAGGTAAACAGTGAGAAGACACATGAGGTAAGTGCCTGCTGAATGGCCAAGAGGACCAATTCATGAGTTTCCCTGAATACCGAGGCAGAGCCCTACAAACCCAATGGATTAAAGATACACTTTCCCGCATCTACCACTTGTTCTGACCTGTCTGTTCATTCTGCACCCTCACATCCAGGTTAGACCTGGCATTCCAGCTAACTCACACTTGAACTTCTCAAGTCAGTTAACCAAATTTGTTCTAACTTTGTTTTGTCTAAAATGAAGAGGGTTGAATTAGGAGGACTCTACCAATTCTCCTAGATTGTAAACACTGTTTTCAGAGCTCTTCAGCAGGCCAACAGACAGGTAGCAAAGGACAGCTCTCCCTCTGCAATATTAGAGTAGCAAATGCAAAATTTCCCTAAGCCAACAATATTGCTGTGGGCTAACAGTCTCCTTCCATATCTACAGTTTGTCTCCTTGTGGAAGGAATGTCTACCTTGATCCAAGTCTACCACCACTTTAAAAACCAGATTTAAAACAGAATCATTAATCTACTAAGAATCCTCAATCTTAAGGAGTGGTCCCCTTTTATGTGCGCACAGTTTTGTTCCTTAATCTTATTCATTCTGTAGAAATTGCACAGGTGATTAAGAATGTCCTGTGTTACATGCTGGGGGTGGGGCATGGAGGATCCTAAACATCTGGTCCTAACCTTTAAAGAATCATCTCAACTCTCAGCAGAATTTATAAGACACACAGTCAAAAATCGTGGCTTGGCTGAGGATTTGGCTCAGCCATTAGAGTGCTTGCTTTGTAAGCACAAGGCCCTGAGTTCGATCCCCAGCACCAAAAAAAAACAAAAACAAAAACAAAAACAAAAAAACCCTGTGGCTAAAATTGTGCTTTGGTAGTAATTTTGAGGGTACTTAGTCAGAGCCCATGGGAGCTAGGCGGCTGCCAAGTGCGCCCCCTTGATGGCTCTGTAACTCACCGAGGAGTTTCGGGCGTGGCACCCACTCAGTGAACACTTGCTAACTCAATGAAATATTTAAAACACAAGTACAGTTACTAGGTAGCCTTATTTATTTCCTTTGAGGACAGTGTAATTTTAAGAAGCATGTAGATCACACAGTGCTGAATCAGGAAGGCAAAGGGACAAAGTCAAACTGGTTTAATGAGCACCAAAGTGTGGACAGGTATGTACTGACCTAGGCTTTCTCTTGGTAGGGTACTTCACTTCTTTTTTATACATTTAGCAGTATTTAAAACAATTATATACAGAATTCACTCATAAGAACTGAATTCAGATATTTTTAGTTTTGAATTTTATTAATCCATGTTTGCAGTACAAAATACTAATTTTTTTTGTTTTTTTCTTTTTTTTAGGGAGTGCAGGGAATTGAACTCAGGGCCTTGCTCTTGCTAAGCAAGCACTCTACCACTTGAGCTAACTGCAGTACAAAATAATTACATTTATTGTGAGAAGTTGGTGCATGTACATAATACATCTTAATTTTTCTTCTTCTTTTTTTTATTCCCTATCTCTCCACTCCCTCCCTACTCCTTCCAACTCTTGGTCCCCTTCCCATTTGCACAAGTTCCATTTTCATCATTTTTCCCTTCAACTCTTCTTTTTCCATCCTCTTTCCTTTCCCCCTTCCCTCCCTCCACCTTTTCTTCCCCCATCCATTTAAAAAGTCTCCCTACTTCCTACTTATCTACCTTCCTTTTTGCTATCCATTTGTCTATGTATCTATAGTGGGTTTCCCATATAAGAGAAACCGTGCAACACTTAAGCTTGTGTGTCTGCCTTAATTCATGTAATATTATGGTCTCAGGTTGCATCCATTCATTTATCTTTCTTTATGGCAGAATAGTACCCCACTGGTGTATAAATACCACATTTTCATTATCTGTTCATCTGTTGATGTTTATATGGGCTGTTTCCAAGAGTCAGCTATGGTAAATTGTGCTGCTATAAATATGAATATGCATATATTGCTCTAATATGATGATTTTAACTCTTTCACAAAGATACATAGAAGGGGAATTACTAGGTCAAATGGAATTTCTATTTTTAATGTTTTGAGGAATATCTACACAAATTTCTATAGTGTTGCACTGGTTTACATTCCAACCAACAAAGTAGAAGTGTTCTTTTTCTCCCACATCCTCACCAGCTTCGTTATTATTTGATTTTGCAATGATAGCCATTCTTTCTGGAGTAAAATAGTATCTCAATGTAGTTTTAATTTGCATTTCCCTAATGGCCAGTGATGTTGAACTTTTTTTATGTATTTATTGACATTTGCACTTCTTCTGAGAAGTTTCTATCCATTTTGGTCACCCATTTTTTGACTGGGTCTTTTATTTTGGGGAGGTCTAATTTTTTGAGTTTTTTATATATTCTAGACATTAGTCATCTATCCAAGGAATAGCTGGCAAAGTATTTTTCCGCTTCTGTAGGTTGTCTCTTCACTCTGTTGGCTGCTGTGTGGCGGATCTTTGATTTGTATGATTCCATTTGTTGATTCTCAGTATTGTTTATTGTGCCATTGGGGTTGTCTTCAGAAAGTCTTTGCCTATACATATGCCTTCAAGAATTTTACCTATTTATCTTCCAGCAGATTATGTGTTTCTGTTTTAACATTTAAGTCTTTGTTCTATTTTGATTTTAGTTTAGTACATGGTGAGATATATAGGTCTACACTCAATCTTGTGCATGTGGATGTCCAGTTTTCCCAGCTCCATTTATTAAAGAAGCTGTCTTTTTCCTACTGTATGTTTTTGGCCTCTTGTCAAAGATCAAATAGCTGGATATGCCTGGGGTTGCTCTGCTTCCTCTGTCCTGTTTCATTGATCCACATGCCTGTTTTTGTGCCAGGACCACGCTGTTTTAATCACAGTAGCTTGGTAGTATAATTTCAAATCTGGAATTCTGATACTGCCAGCTTTGCTTTTATTACCCAGGATTGCTTTAGCTATTCTGGGTCTCTTCTAATTCCATATGAATTTTAGAATTATTTTCTCTAGGTCTGTGAGAAATGCTGTTAGCATTTGGATTGGTATTGTGTTAAATTTATACATCAGTTTTAAAAGTATAGCCATCTAATTATATTCTTTCTGCCTCTCCAAGAACAGGGTATATCTTTCCATTTTCTGATGTCCTCTTGGATTTCCTTCTTCAGAGTGATGTAATTTTCATCGCAGAGGTCTTTCTTGCACTTTCTTGGTTAGGTTAATCCCTAAGTAATTACTTTTTCTTGATGCTATTATGAATGGTATTGTTTTCCTAATTTCTTTCTCAGTGAATTCATTATTAGTGTATAGGAAAGCTACTGATATTTGTGGGTTTATTTTGTATCCTGCCACATCGCTGAATTTGGTTAATCCTAGAAGTCTTTTGGTGGAATTTTTTTTGGAACTTGTAACTAGAGGATCTTGTCACCTGCAAAAATGATACCTTGACTTGATTCTTTCCTTTCATTCCTTTCTCCCGTCTGGTTGCTCGGGCCAGTGTTTGGAGGACTATGTGAACAGGAGTGGCGATAGTGGACATCCTTGTCTTTGAACTCAGATTTTGAAGTCTGCTCTCATGCTGTGCACCAATGAAGTCATGTTGCATCTGCTGGCGCTGGTGTGTAGGACCAACCAGGGCATTGCTACCCACTGGGAGATGCAGGTCTTAATGCTTTTCTGGGTTGGCACACTGATTTGGGAACTGTTGATGATGAATCTTCCTTCATATCTGGTCAGGGAAGGCAAGAGCTGTGATCAAAATATAATATGAGTGTTTAAAATCATAAAAATGTATTACAGTGAAATGCACATTTTCTCTTCACTTCAACACATGCGTTCCATCATTCTTGCCACTTTCTGAGGCAGTTCGGGACGTCCTGTTTCATGTTTTTAGTTCTAGTGTCGTGGCTGCCTTCGTGTATTGAATCTATGGTCATTTTAACTTTGGGGAAGAGCCAGATGTCGCACAGCAGCATATCTGGTGAATAAGGCTTGTGAGGACACAGCATAATGTTATTTGGCAGAAATTAGTGTAAAACAGTTGATCGATGAGCAGTGATCAAAAATTGTTTAAAAAATTACTACAATAAAAGACACATTGCCATTAATTCGCCTCCAAAGCTACTCAAAATACCTGTCTCACATTGAGCACACTTGGCATTCTATCTTGGCATTCTTTTACTATAATAATTTTTTTAAGAAGATGAAATATTCACCATAGTTCTTAATCGGCCAGTGTACGATAGACTGAGTCAGCAGAGTTCCAGTTTTCACGAGAAGTGTTAGAGGAGGGTGGGAAAATTGAGTCCAGTGTTCACTTCTGAAGGTCACTTGCGAAACTCGGAAGCCACATTGATCTCCGACTTTGGATGCAGAACTTAGTCACATCAGAACAGCTGCTGGGCTCAAACTATTTTTTTAGGCAACTGGTAATACACGTAATCAGATTTTCCACACCCCGGCCCTGCCGTGGACTCCCTGATGAGGTTACAGAGTGATTTTCAGTTAGGCTGGCCAGATACATTTCCGTAAATTGAAGTAAGGTGGGATGTCTATGGCGATGCCCGGGAGGCAGACTGAAAATGAGCAATAGGATTTCTGTGAAGCGATAAATCAAATTCATGAGGAGGATGACAGTAAGATCCCAGAGGACAATTAACTTGTCAGTGATTCACATGACTTAGTCTTTTTACTGAGCTATATGCTAACTTTGTGATTCAATTTGGAAGTATCAAGAAACTTTTGATTTAAGGAATTCAAGGTGAACATTCTTTAATTACACCCTTTGAGTTGCACTTAGTTTAGGCAGTAAATCAATTACCTCTATTCTCATTTTCTTGGCTATTGTGCCTTTCTCTGGACCTTATTCTAGCAGTGTGGCTTCTATTCCAAGGTGAATTTCAAATGCCCACGGTTGTTCTGGTCTTCCCTTAGCAGTATCTGTGGCATCTTGGTTTTGATGTCGGTTGACTATCTTTGAGATTTTTCTGGTTATACGATGCTAAGTAATTTTGGTTTGTATTCTAAATATTGCTTCTCATGTGCATGGCCAAGCAAAAGGGTGACAGAAAGAGAAAAGCAGTAGAAATTTACCCAGCCTTCGGCTCACTGCTCCACAGGTTGAAAGGGAAAGGCTTGTCCCCAGAGTTTTGATGCCCTAGATTGTCCCTACAGGGCAGCCCATGACCAGGAGACTGTGTGGAGGAGAGGGAAGAGAGACGTGGCATCCACAGTCTCCCTGCACTAGGCCTCCCCGTTCTCTCCGTGACCAGGCTGAGAGGACTGCTGGCCTCTCCCTGGCAACTGATGTTGACCTCCAAGGTTCAGACTGTGAGCATTAAAAGAGGGCAGACAGATGGGGAGACCCTGTGTGTGCTCAGAGGTGCCTCAAATCCTCTGCCTTTCTACAATCCAGCTGGCCCCACATGATTTTCCAACCTCAAATAGTTTTTCAGTTCAATCTATCCAAGTCTTATAATTGTATTTAGCGCAAGAGATTGGGTGGAAAGTACTACTTACTCTTCCTCACCTGGAAATGAAAACGTAGAGGTTTATAATCAGTGTCCTTTGTTTTGTCATCTTTGTCAACTTCGGCTTTGAATTTCTCTCTACCAAAGACAAAGTACAATGACTTACAGATAGTACTCCTTATCTCTATATGTTCTTTTTCTCTGGTTAGTAAATGTTGATAGAGGGTATCACAAGCATAAGTGATACTCCAAACAAAAAGGCGTAGAAGAGGAGTGTATTTGTCAGCTGTCCCTTTTCTGAACACAGTATCCACAATTTAAAGGAGGAGAGGTTTAATTTGGTTCACATTTTAAGGGGACTCAGTCCATGATAAGCTAGCTCCAAGGAAGAAACATCATGGCAGAACAGTGTGGTGCCCTGAAGCTGCTTAGTTCATGGTGGCTGGAAACAGAGCAGGGGAAGAGTGCCAGGAAGGAGGGTAGGAGATCCTACTCAAGATCACACTCCTATAACCCACAGGCACACCCAGAAATGTGCTCCACCAGTCCCGGGGTTGGTGACTCCCACGCCCCTCGTGTTGACAAAATCAATGCAAATGTCCATTCTGGGAGAAATGAGTTGCCTAGATGGCATAATTTTCATGTTGGCTTTGGTGAGTGATGGACAAATGCTGGTAAAATGGATTTCATCCTGATGCCAACAAACAGAAGTGCCATGACAGTCCTTGGAAAAAGGGTCTGGTGGCCAGGGTACAGAATGAATAAAAGAAAGCCCCCGTGGGGCATATCAAAGTGTTTCTCTGAATTAAGAAGGCGGAAATGACACTTGATAGGAGGGAATATGTGGAGTTGACATTACAAGAGTTTGGACAAAAAAGATTTAGCGATGGATTAAATAGCATAGTGGGAATGATTTTAGATTCAAAAATAACTTCTAAAGTGATCATTCTGTAAATAAAAACAGGGAAATCAGACAACAAACTGAGTAACAGGGCAAAAGTAATGTCTATAAATTTAGGCATTTGAGGTGTTATTGGGGTTTTCTGGGGGGGATGCAGAATAGAGGGTTGGAAAGAGAAACCATAGTTCGAAGGACAAGAAAAATTTGGGTGAGTCATGACAGAGTTATGGGGTTGAAGCTATATGAACAGATAAAATTCACGAAAAAAGAAAATAAGCTAACGTATGAAGGATCAAGACAAGACTCTACAAAAGCATTCAATTTTTGAAACTGGGATAAAGAAATGAAGAAAGTTAGGGAAGTAAGAGGTACCCAAGTGATGGCAGTCTCATAGAAACAAAATGGAGAGGTGCTGAGAAGCAACAAAATACCAAATGAAATCTGCCTTCAGAGTGGTCGGTCAGGTGGATGGCAGCAGCCTTCCAATGGTGGCTTCACGGACCAGAGCCAGCAGCAGGAGACGGTGAGGAGGCTGAGGTGCGAACACTGTGGAGCCCACGACTGGAGCAGAGAGCAGAGTGGAGGGTAATTTAGAACAAGGGAGACCTGGAAACTGGGAAACTAAAGGGATGTGCCAGTGGAGAGGCACTGACCTGAGAGGGAGCAGAGTGGAGGGCTGAGCTGGGGTGAGGGGAGGGACGGCAGATAGCAAAGCTCCCCACACCACTCACCGCACCATTTCTCCTGGAGCTCCCTTATGCTTTGTGCTTTGCGTGGCACAGACCCTTCTTGTGTTAGTCAGCTTCCTTCTCTACAACAAAATAACCAACATATAACAGGGAAAGCTTCCTTTTGTCCCACAGTGTTGAGGTTCCAGTTCACGATTAATTGGTCCTGGTGCTTTGGGGCCTCTGGCAAGGCAACACTTCGTGGCAAGAGCGTGTGGTAGAGCACAACCATTCAGCTCATGGCCAGGGAGCAGAAGAGAGGAAGAGAAATGGACTGGAGTCCCACAGTCCCCTTTGAGGGCATGGCTCCGGTGATCTAAAGACCTTTCACTAGGCCCCACCACTGCTTTCCAAAAGCAACATCTGGGCATCAAGCCTTTAATGCCTCAAACTTTGGGAGTCATCCCATACCCAGGCCTACATGTCATTTAAGACTGAATTGTCCTCTCTGCCTCTGGGAAGTTGTCACTGGGCACTGCTACCCCTCGAAGGAGTTGGCTGCTCCTCCCAGAGCGACCTGTGATAGGACATTCACTTCTCTACTTGAGCCCAACAGGTTGCTGACAGGTGTCTGTGTCCCTGGATGGCGAACTTGCCTATGAACTCTGCGTGGGCAAGAAGCACATATTATTTAGTTGTATGAGGTCAGATAAAAAGTATGGTGAATGTTTAAATATTTTAAAAGCGTATTGCGTTACAAGATACATTGCCCTCAGCCACCCTCAAACTACTCCCCCTCACGTCCAACACCCTTATCCCCTCATTCCTGCCACTTTCCAAAGCGGTTCTGGAAGTCTTCTTTTGCGAATCCCTTTAGTTGTGCTGTCATGGCTGCCTTTGTGTCCTGAATCAATTCATAACATTTACCTTTCAGGGTCATTTTGACTTTGGGGAAGAGCAAGAAGTCACATGGTACCAGATCTGGGGAATAAGGTGGCTGAGGACACATCATAAAGTTTTCGTTTGACAGAAGTTTCCATAAATATTGCCTCAGTTCAGACACTGAGGCAGCCATGAAAGGACTCAGGCAGGGGACTCCAGGACTGCTTCAGAAGTGACAAGAGTGATAGGATAAGTGTGTTTGAAGCAAGGAAGGGTATTCAGAGGGGAATTAACGGCAGTGTGTATTTCGCTGCTGTAATAAATTTTTTAATGTAAACATTCACCGTATTCCTGTATGACACCTTGTGTGTCACCATCATTTGAAACATCATATGTGTTCGCCGGATTCAAGAGTAGACTGGGTGGGTGAGAGGCTACGAAGAAGCAGGTGAGATGATCTTAGGGCATGATGAATGTGCCCAGAGCCGAGCGTGGTAATGCGCGCCTGTAATCCTAGCGCTCAGGAGGCTGAGGCAGGAGGGTCGCTGCAAGTGCAAGGCCAGCCTGAGCTACATAGTGAGACCCTGTCTCAAAACAAAACACAAAAAACAAACAGAGAATATGCCCAGATGTCAGTGGTTTAAATACTTATAACGTCTTCCAGGCCTGTGTACTTAAAGCTTTCACACGAAGGTCAGATGCATTTTAGAAAGTCTAGTCTTCAAAGTAAGAGTGTTTGACGTCGTATCCGGAGGTAAAAGATGTAACATTGAAGGCCGAGAAGACGCACCCCTCTCTCTGCACTACCACCAAAGTAGAGCTGAGAACAGCAAGGAGGACGCTGTGCTCCCCCGCAGGACGGCGCCAGGCTGCAGTTCACCCAGAGAAAGACGGTGCAGACAGTGGGCTGGGTGCAGTGAGAAGGAAGGAGAACGTCCAGGGGAGGAGGTTACATCAGACCGGCGCGGGGGAAAGCGGCCTCTGTACCTGCGTCTCCTTCCTGAGACCGGCGCGCGGGGGGGGGGGGC
>PVJO010017656.1:0-38661 GCA_004026905.1 Hystrix cristata | reverse complement strand
TTTTTTGGTGCTGGGGATCGAACTCGGGTCCTTGTGCTTGTAAGGCATATGAACTTGTTCTTTAAAAAAGGAGTATTAATTAGGAAAGGTGTTCAAAATACATAAAATAAAAATAAAAAACAGATTATAGAACCGCATCTCTAATATTATGCTGTTTTTATGAAAAGTGAGTTAATATATACATAAAAAGTATGTAGGGATTTATTTCAAATTGTGAACAAAGGTTATGGTGGAGGAGTTGGTTCATCTCTATTCCTTGCTTTTAAATAATTTTTATAAAGTGCCAGAGAAACTAAAGTCATTTTTGAAATGTAGGAAAAGAAACAGGAAAGTTTGAAAAGGGGCTCGTATAGCAGAAGTATAATGCAGCTGAATTTACAAGTTCATAGTTGAGGGTGCCCATTTGCAGGCTCTAGTCTCTCGTGTGCCTGCTGAACAGCAGGATGCCATCCAAGTCTGAACTGATCACTTTCTTTTTCCAGCTCCGGATCTTAACCTTTTCGACATGCCGCAGTTTTGGACCTCGGTCTAGATCTGGAAGAATCTTCTTTTCCTTATTTACTCACCTTCCACGTACAAATAGCTACGCTGTGTCTTTCATGCACTGTCGTTCCTTTTTATTTTCTGCTGTTTGGGAACACATTAGCCTCGTCCGTTGTCCTGGTCTTCTTTCCGATCTCTATCTACTGTACATTCGTACTGGTAGCACAAGGCCCTTTCTAAAACAGAGAAGTAGTAATTTTGCCGTCTTGATTAGAAAACTTAAATGAATGGCCATTATTTGTGGACTAATACAAATATTCTTGTTTACTCTTCAAAAGTAGACATAATTGGTCTCACTGGTTGTATCCTTACCTACATTCTGCTCATGATTTCATTCACTTCTTGGGCCATGCTTTGCGCCTTTTCTCTTGGGCCATGCTTTGCGCTTTTGTTTGTAACACTTGCTTCCCCGTTGTTTTCTGCTCCGTAAATCCTTAAGGTATTCTCCCTTAGACTATGGCTATTGTAGCTGTACTAATCTCTTTTTTCCCTCATTTACTGAGTAAGGCTTCAAGTGTGACTTCTGGGACTGATACTGTACTAGGTGTGAAGATACAACAATGAAGAAAGCTGAAGACAACACCTCGCCCCCTACCCCTGCTCTGCAAACCCAGGCAAACCTCAAGACTCAAGAAAACAGTATTCTGCACCTTTAGAGTGACCTGGGGAGAGAATAAGCTTGGGACCGAAAGGGAGAATACAGTAGTGGTTCTGAGAAGGGGGTGGGGTATAGTCAGAGCTGGACAATTTAAAGTCTCTCATGGGGTATGGGCGAAGAGCATTCTACGGAAATGAAATATTATCTAAGAGTATGTTTAAATCCCTGAATCAAGAAAGTGCTTATTTGTATGAGTCTTAAAGGGGAAACATACTAGGAAAAATACTGGGGAGAAGAGTAGAAGAAGATAATGTTGGAGAAGCAGTGGCCGGCCTTAAAAGTTAGACTTTAAAAGTCATGAAGAATTTCGATTTTAGTCCAAGTTCAGTGGCCTGCAGTTAGAGGGTTTGAAGCAGGGTGGTGAGAGGATAAATCCACCTTTATCCCTATCTGTGTTCCCCTCAGCGCCTGTCACAGTGTCTTGCACATAAGTTCCTCAGTAAGTACTTGTTGCATTATTGAATGCTGTGGCTATGATTGATTGTAGAATTAGCCACACTTCAGCAGGGGATGAATTTAGTCCTCTTTATCAGTTTTTATCTTGCAAGCTAGATAAATTCATGAAAAGGTAACTTTCCTTGTAATCTCCTGTTTTCAGTTCATTAGTCACATTCTGAATGATGGCTCTGGTTTTACCTTAAAAAACTGAGAGGTATTCTGGATAATTGAACTTTTATTTAAATTCTGTTGCAAGGTGGTTCTTTTTTTTTTTTTTCTTTACCCAGAGAAGTTTCAACATTTGACATCAGAAAAAGATGCAATTGGTCCTGTAATCTGAACAAGAAAATACACATTTTTAGTGGTTTAGAATACAAATAGCTCTTGGCAAATAGTAGACTAGAACGAGAACCCAGAAATTGAAGTCTGTCTTCCAGAGTCACAGTTAGGTCACATTCCCATTTCTTGGGCCTCTCCCATGCATGGTTATGTTGCAAGTTGTTTCTCTTGTTCTTCATTCTTATCTGCTGCACTATAATGTTGATGAGCAGATTGCTGAATAAATATGTGCATTATTTTATTTCAATAGAAGCTATCCATTTGATCTTTAGGAAGATCTATAAGTAATTGAGAAATTTGTTATCATTTACTTATGGGCTAAGAAAATGTGGTAATTAGGAATCTCTTTGTTTACAAATAACAAAAATCTAATTCAAAATAGAGAATGTTGGGAAGATGAGCACTAGCTGTCTCTTCAGCCCAGCGCCTGTGGGAGGTCAGGCTGGCCTCGGGGACTACAGGGATGCCAGAGCTACAAAAGCCGCTCCCTCTGGACAAGACAAGGCCCCTAGGCTTGAACCGATTCCTAGAGAGAAGGCTGAGTGATCCATCCTGTAGATGAGGAAGCCCCTTTCAGGGTGCCACAAAGGCGTCCTGTGGATCAGCCAGCTCTTCAGAATAGCAGCCCGCGGCGGATACTCATCTAACACCGTCTTCAAGGTGTTTTCGTGTATATTGTTTCATTTGATCTTCACAAAAATCCCCTGGGTTTCTAGGAGAGAGAATTCGTCTGGAGACAAGTGAGTAAGACCACAAGAAGGAGAAAATGAGATCAGAGAGATCTCCATAGAGCTCAGTATTACAGGCAGAAGCACAGGTGGTGTGAGCCCAGGTCTTTTGAAGGCTGAAATCTGTGCTTTTGACCACGGTATTCTCTAGGCCCGCTGTTGTAACAGCTTATGTATTTTAAGTGTGGACTGGAATTTTAGAAGCAACCTAGTTAATTTTGGAGCTTCATCTGCCAGATGCAGTCGAAAAGTGAGATAAGTGGTGCATTAGGGAGACTGGTTTTCTGCAGTGGTAGCAGTTAAGCCTTGACGTCTTTAGCAAGCTGTGACAGTCACCATGATGTTCCTGGTGTGGTTTTAAACATGCGGGTTTCAGGGATGAGTAGAGCGTAGCTGTTGCTCAGGAGAGCCTTCCAGAAGTTGGAAACACTGATTTGTAAACAGGCAGTTCTGTGCAACATGGGATAAATGACAAGGAATCTCTTTTGCAGCGTGAGGGGTCAAACATCGGGTTGCTCATCCAGGGGTAAGGAAAAAAAGTTCTTGAAAGAAACAGTGCTTGCACTGAGTCATGAAGAGTATTTAATTTGTTTTTCTCAATCCTCTTGTTGGCTTCACCAACCCCAGAATGCTAGAAGGACGGTGCAAGCAAGGGAACAGAGTGTGCAAATACCAGGAGAGGAAAGATGGTGTATGCCAGAGCACAGGATGTGCATGGAGGTGTGATGGTAGTGGAAAATAGTGTGAGGAGTGTGTTTGCTAGCTCCTCACCCCAGTACTTACACTAAAAACTGCAGTATGCATGTGAATATTTGAGTTCTAAAATACTTGATGAAATTTGGACTGAGTTCTTCATAACTGTGCCTCACTGCTCAAATTCTCATTCTCAGTTTGGAATTCATTGTTCTGTGGAGCTAATATGGAAACAGAGATAATGAGAAACTTTTCTTCAAACTCTAGGGTGCTGAACTTTAGCCTGGCTCAAAATCATGGGTCACTTTATGACATTTTCTGCTTTTGGAAGGATAGGCTATTTGCTTTATTATGGGGCTGTTATGATAGCTTTTCTCACAATTTTCAGGGTTAGGGTTACTTACAATCTCTAAATGAACTCTGAATCAGAGGTCAGCTGGGGTTCTTTGGTAACGTTCTTTTCTAATCAGAGCTGAAACAAAAGAATATGGGCTAATTTTCCATTGTCTGTGTTGAAGACAAATTACCACACAATTATTTGCTTAAAAATCAATTTATTGTTTTATTGGCAGTCAGAAGTCCAAAAATCTGATTGGCCTAAACTTGTGTTCTCCGACATTGTTCTTTCTGGACTCTTTGAAGAGAAAAGCCTTTAATTAGCCTTTTTCAGCCTTTGGCGGCTGCCTGTATTCCTTGGCTTGCAGCACCTTCCTCGGTCTTTAGGTTTACTCCTGTCTCTGCTGCTGTTACCACATCCTCTTCCTGTGTCCCTCTGATAGACTCCCTCTGGGTACATCAGGGCCTCTCGATAGTTCAGGACATCTGCCTATCTCAGGCTCCTTAATAACGTGATCTTATTTGCAAAAGTCCCTTTTGCCATACGCAGTAGCATTCATATTTTGCAGGGATGAGATCAAGGAGACTTCTGGAGGTCATTGTTCAGCCTACCGTAGTGGCCTACCTTGTTTTAAATGCATGAGTTTTAAATGGCAGTAGTGCTCCTGATACCTTCTTGACCACAGTGATGCCGTGTACATTTCTGCAGATGGTTTGTGAAGCTCTTTTCCTAAATTGTGCCTAGAGGATCTTGAGCTTCTCATATAGAACCATGCAAACAAGCAATCTGTGGTCTAAGCATGGTATCTTTGTAAGAGCTTCTGAAGCCTTGCTTGAGAATGAAAGTAATAATTTAGCCTGACGCTCCCATTGTAACTTTAGAGAAGCAAAACATTTGTTATTAAAGAGAGAAAGAGATTGCTATTCCATGTTTTTCCTGTGATACTCAAGGAACTATTTGTACTTTCAAGGTACTTCTCTGTCATATTGTCAAATAATTTGTGTCTGTGATGTATCTTTTTACTATATTGTAAGTGTCTTCAGCACAGAGCCCTCCTGCCACCCTCTTTCCCTTCTTTTCTTTTTGCAGTATTGGAAATTGAATCCAGGGTCTTCCCACCGACTTGTATCCCCAGCCCTTCAGACAGGGTCTTACTAAGTTGCTGAGTTGCCCAAGCTGGACTCAAACTTGTTATCCTCCTGCCCCAGCCTCCTAGAGTCTTAGGATTTTAGGCACGTGCTACCATGCCTGGCTTTTTTTCTGTTTTATTATTCATTTCAGATTTATTATTTGCTCTCTCTAAGAGAGCACACAACAATGCTTGAAATATAATTAAGTGTTTCCCATGTATTGACATCTTCATGCTCATAAAAACCTGTGAGACCAAGGCTCAGGGAAGAGGTATAACTTGACCAAAATTAGATGGCTGGTAAGATACAAGGCTGCTGTTGAAACGCTCTGATTCGGGTACCTGTGCTTTTAGCAACTTTATTTGGCTCCTTTTTACTACTGCAGTATGTACCGAATGAATAATAATTATTGCATCGTTGCTAGTGCAGCGCTTTTACAGACATTATCTCATTAGATCCCCATTAAAGAAAGGTGAGCAAGTACCGCCTGCTTCTCTGTTGCAGCAAAGAGCAAATAGGCACAGAATGGCCACGCATATTCATTTATTCACTCATCCATCTTCTTTATACAGACATTCGCTGAGCCCGCATGAGGCGCCGTGCCGGGCTACACCTCAGGAAAGAGCAGTAAAAAACAGAGGAAGCCCGTGTCCACGTGGTGCTTACCGTGCTGTGGGGAGCACAGACCCACCCGGGCCACGTCTGCGGCACAGGAAATCAGAGTCACAGAAAATAGGGAACCATCACATCTGAGGTATCACAGAAGGCTTTTGTGGCCAGGGCAGGCTGATCAGTGCAGTTTTGATTTCTAGTAACACAAACTACTGAAAATACGTAAGACTTTCAGGTAATTTTTAAATCATAATGCTTAAAAAAAAAAAGCAGTGCTTGTAAATGAGCTTTCAGCCTGGATACAGAAGTGTATATGAGGTTATCAGAACTTGGTGTTGGATTTATTCTTCACTGGTTGTCTCTTTGGTTTTAAAGATGGTTATTGGATAGTGATATTCTTTTATTGTCGTACCCAGAAAAAAAAAAAAAAGAGGATTCTTCCATCTTTAGCTCCAGGGAACATAGTTTCTTAGGAAGTCTTGGTTCGGCCCCATTTAGACCACATTACCAAATTCCACTGTGACCCGAGCTTAGGGACTCTTGCGGGCCAGGCTGCGGCCCTCCAGCCCTCCCCCCTCTCCCTTTCTGCCCTACTGTGGGGGAATTAGAGCCTTACGGTTCGCAAGGGGAGGGAGAGATTTATGAAAGGCAACTTTCCCCAGTAGAGAAAATTAACAGATATTCTCTGTAGAGTTACGTAGTACAGTTAGCTATGCTTTAAAAATAACTCTGTGTTTTATAAATCATCATGTTATACAAATCATGAAATAAAAGTCATAATGTTTCTGGGGAAACTGGCCTTACAGGCACACAGTCAAACTTTGTCAGTTACATATAAATGCAGAAACTTTATAAAAGCGGTACCATGACTTTGTGTGTAGAAACTTCAGTGACTCCAGCACTTTACTTGAAATGAGCTGCTTTGCACTTTTGGAGATGAGCAAGAGGACAGTTCTTGCTTGTGAGTGATTAGGAAATAGCAGAAAGTAGGTTACCAAAATTTGCTGTCTTTGACAGCCTTAAATTCTGTAGGATTTTCTTTTGCCTTTGAGAATAGTCTTTCAAAGCCTGAGTTAATAACTGATACTTATTTTGCCAAAGTTGAAGAAGTGCCTTCTTCAGTTAATTTTGGTAAAAATTACTTTATAGCTTTCTTTTTTTAAATTTATTTTATTTTAATGGTACATTTTAGATGTACATATTGATAACATTCATCATAGGGGATTTGTACCTGTACATGACATATCTTGTTGCTGCTTTTTTTCCCATTCCCCTCCTCTCACCCCCTACTCCCTCCCTATTTACAAAAGCTTTGTTTCCATTTTTTCCTTCTGTTTCTTATTTCTCTTGACCCTCTGTTCCTTTCCCCCTCCCCGCCCTTGTCTCCTTTCTCATTTGGACATTTTCTTCCCTTTCCCAGTATAGCTTTCTGATCCACACTTGCAACTTGGTGCAACAGTTAGAGACTTTGGAAATTTGTGGAGCTAATTTTGAGACCACCAAAACTACTGGCCCCAGAAGGAAGCCGAGGAGCCCAACTTGGCCATTTCTGCTTAAAAAGCCTTAAATGAACGATGCTTTCTGATGCTTTCTCTTTGATTGTCAAAAAGGACATTTTTGATTTTTTTCTCTATTTGGTGTTTAATCCTTAAGCTTAATAAGCTTACTAGTTCTTCTATCAATACAGGTATTGTACTTATTAGTGAACAATAACTCTTGGAATTGTTCAAGCAGTAGACATTTCTTTTACTTTCTCACATTGCGTCTTGTGGTGTGCAGGGTGAATTTCTTTATGCCCATTGCTTAGGAGGGCGATGCACGCTCTTGTCTTCTTCTTCTTTTTTTTTTTTTCCAAAATGGTGCTTTCAAATTTTTTCTTAAACTGTGAAACTTTTGTTGGCAGTTCTTGGCATTTTTGAACTTAGATATTTAGACATGAATCATGTCAAAAGAATGTTTTCTCATACGGATAAGTTCACAGATGCCAAACAATAGCAAAGGACACTGTGGTGTTCAAAATAATAATGAAATGTATTTTTAACATAGTGCTATAGTTTGGATCAGAATTATCTGCCAAAGGCTTGTGTGTTACAGGCTTGTTCTTCTGCTTGGAAGTATTGGGGTATGCAGTCCTTTAGGAGGTAGTACCTAGTGGGATAGTTTTAGCTCACTGGGGCAACAGTGGGAATCCTGCCTCTTCCTTTCTCTTTTTCACTCCTGATGGGTACGAAATGCATGGGCTTCCTCCACCATGCCATGATGTGCTGCTTTGCCACAGGTCCCAAAGTATCAGGGCCACCAAACTATGCACCATAACGAACATCTCCAAAACCATGAGCCAAAATGAACATGTCCTCTTTAAGCACATTATCTCAGTTCTTTTTAACAGTACTGGAAAGCTAACACACAGAAACAGCAGAGCATAAACATCTCACGTTGCTGCTTTGGGAGGCTGTAAGGCCATAGGTTTATTTGTAGGCCAGTCTAGCCAATGTTTATATTTGGAATAGCTTTCATTTTGCCTTTGCCTCCACATTTGTTTGATACCCTATTAAAAATCACTGTCACTATTTTATAATTACTTCTATAAGATGTCTTCCTGTTTGATGATTGTTTTTTTCCCAGTACTCTACTCGATTCTGAAACCCATTACCAAAAAGCTAGATTTGCGAATATACTGAGTAAGCCTTAAAGACTTACACTAATAGTAATAGAAGCCTTAAAGAATTGTTACATCTTTTGCTACTGACTAAAAAATGAAACACATTCTTCACATAAGCATAAACCTCTCCTCTAACCAAGAACTGTAAAATAAAGTGTCAGAGACATTAAAGGCAATTCTAAAAGAAGTATTCTTAAAGAAAATTGAATGCTGTCTGGAAAAGTTGCATTGCAAGCTTTGTTGGACTACATTTTAGAATCTCTAATGGAATGGTTGTTTACTTTCACCATTTTACAATCTCCATGTCTCTTTCTAAAACTATATTCCTGCCTGATAAAACTAATGTGCCATTGGAGTTGAGGATTTAGCTCAAGTGGTAGAGCACATGCCTAGTAAGTGCAAGGCCTTGAGTTCACTCCCCAGCACCAAAAACAAACAAGCAAACCAAAAAGAAAAACAAAAAAACTAACATGGCAAAACTTGAGCAGTGGTTCTGTGTATACCTCTCTCTCTCTCTCTATATATATATATATATATATATATCTTTTATCTATATCTATATATATCTATCATTGGCAGGTTATCTGGTTGGTTGATGCTTTTCTTGTGGTATCTTATTCTTGCAGGTTACTCAATAAAGGTTTAATGATACGAATCTTCTGTTCTACTATAATTGTTGAATACTGACTCTTACTATTAAATGTAATATTTTGTGAGTAAGTAGGTTTCTATTTAAAAGTGAAATGATCCTTAGACAAGAGACACTTTTAGTATCGTTTCATTTCCCACTTTTGTTTTAATTGCAGAAATCTGAGCTAATATTATACACCTCAGCACATACCAGATATGCAGATTGTACTCCAAAATAAGTCCCAGTAACTTCTGTCTTTTAATTTATATCTCTTTCGTTGGTTGTTTCTCCAAACCAAAGGCTCATTCCCCTCCCTTCAAAGACACTCTGAAGTGCAGTGTCCTTACTGTTACTTCTGTTCTTATAAAATACAGAGTGTACTGTGAGGGATTAGAGTTTTAGTTTACCTAAATAGCAATGTTCTACTTATCTTCTTTTGTTCTTTTTTCCTTATATTTAATACTTTTTGAAAACCTGCCCATGTTGTTGTTGTATACGTAGTATGTTGCTTCCATAGTGTACTCTATAAGAAGTACCCCACAATTACTCGTTTTAGTATTCCCATTCTTGGTATAAAATGCTGTCTGTGCTGACCATCTTGTATATGTTCCCTTATAAACCTCATAAAAAATTCCTCATAATCACGCCTGAGACTTCTGAGTCATAGTACAAGTTTATACTTAGTTTGCTGAAAACGCCCTGATCGACTTTTGTGATAGCTATTCCACCTGGCACTCCCCACGCCTCTCATTATGCCCTTGCATCCTTTCCAGCGCACAGTGTGATGTGATTTTCCATATTTGCTTTAAGGAGTTTGTCAAGCAATAGCATATTGTTATTTTCATTTTTGTTCCTCTGGCTAGAAGTAAATCTGAAACTACAGAATCGAGTTGTAGAGTGTTTTCTTATATCTACTGAACACTCCCGTTTTTCTTGCTGTGATTTGCCTGTTACATATTTTGTGTACTTTTTCTGGGTACTATTTTGGGTACAAATCTTGGCAAATATGTTAATTCATTGAAAAGAAATCCTTCTCTTAGACTTAAACAAATTAAGACACTAAAATAAACCTATGAACAAAATCAGGCTTCAGGATGTCTGTGTCATTTAGTAGATTTGAGCCATTATGTTCAATTTTTCTGTGTATGCAAGAACAATGTAGACAAAGTTTGGACTCTCTGTTTTCCACCTCATTATGCTCTTGGATAGTTATTTCATTGCATGACTCCCAGTTCTTTCCCTTAAACAATTTGACACAATAACTTTCTGACAAGATACCAGGAAAGCTTTGTGGCCTTCAAAGTCATAAGGTGTTGTCCAGATGTCTGAGTAAATGTATGTAGTCTGGCAGGATTTGATTTCAGATGGTTAGAAAGTATTCCCTCTAATTAAAATAGTGACATGGATGGTGTGTTCTTTTTCTTTCTCTGTAGTAGAACTCCTGTCAGAGTTTGTGTGTCTTAATTGGCTCTGTTTGAAAGGAAATTTTGAAATCCCCTGCTGTAGTATAAGTGTACTTATTTATCCCTTGAATTTCCATCTGGTGCCTTTGCCGCGATCGCTGAGAATTCCGTGTCTGGCTGTTATCTGGAAACGAGGCATGGCAGCATTCCTGTTGCTGAGAGCAGTTAGCACCTCCCAGGCAGTGCGCCCTGATGAGGGGAGCTGGAGTGCGGTTTCATTAGGTGCAAAGGTGAACGCAGGATTTCTGGAAGTGCTCGCTTCAGGATGGATGGTATTCTCAATTGACGTTAATTTCTAGCAGTGATTCACAACACACAATTTTTTGACATCTCACTGGAAGCGAATGAAAGACCCCAAAAGACTGAGCAAGATAACACTCTGTGATATAATTAGTTTGATATTATCGAAATGTGTAGGTAGGCTTTGGGAAAGCACCTTTGATCATCACACTAACTACTTGGTCACTCTTCAAGCCAGAGCTATGGTTTCACAGCTTCAGAATGAAGGTTCGCAAGGTGGTTTATGCCTTGATCACAGATCCTCTCTGAGGGCTCAGCACATCCTAGTTCCGGAATCCCTAAGGATGTTCTCGTCCCTTAGGTAAAGGGCATAGTGTTTGCATATTACCTAGGATTACCCTCTCGTGGACTTTCAGTCATCTGTAAATTACTCACGATACCTAATACAACATGCAAGCTGTGTAAACTGGGACAGTGGTGCATACCTGTAATCCCAGCCCTCGGAGGCTGAGACAGGTGGATCGCCACGAGTTCAAGCCAGTCTGGGGTATGTGGTGCATTCAAGGCCAGCCTGAACTACGTAGCAAGTTTGTGTCTCAAATTAAGAAAGAAAAAGCTATGATTTTGATGCTTAAAAGAATCACCATTAAGCAGTCTCAGGCTGAAGGAATTGCTCAAAAGAGAAGCTGGTCTGTGCTCCTTTCTGTTGGAGAGTTCCATGACAGATAGTTAGTGAAGTCATATGGGCCTGCTTTCCTCAGCCCCTTTGGCAAGTCCTCCATCAGCAAACCCTCAAATGAGTGAACATGGGAAGGTTTGGCTCTTTGGTGTGATTTTTCCTCTGTCTGTGTCTTTTTTTTTTGTGCTGGGGCTCAAACTCAGGGCCTTGCATTTGCTAGACAGGCGCTCTGCCACTTGAGCTGAATCCTCCACCCCGTCTTTATCTTGATATCTTGATGTTTTATAAACCAAATTGTCGTCCCATGAGTACTCTCAATTAATTGTTGTAAATCTTTGTGTTCCTCAGACTACTTCATAATTGCAGCCAGTTCAGCATATCATTATAGAAAAGAAAGACTAAGATAGAATATGGTTGGTGGCTTTTGCTTGTGTACCACTAAGCCCAGAGGTTCCTTGTGTCAGTCTCAAGGTGCCTCGGGTCAGGGAGTCTGTGGCGAGGAAGGGCAGGAGGCTTGGCAGGTTCGGGCTCCCAGAGAGTTACTTCAGGTTCTCCACATTCCTGTCAATCACTGTCGGTTCTCTTCCTCTTAATATACATGTGGCTTTCATTAAAGACTTCATTTTTCAGAGAGTTTGGCTGCTACCAAGTCAGTTTGACAAACTGCTCTTGAAAGCCCACTTAGGGAGAAGATAAATTGAACACAGAGGACTTCATTCCTGGTAGTAGTTTCAACAGTTATCTCAGGGTAGTGAGAGTGGACCTCTTACAAGTCCTGCGTTCTTGAGCTCTTAATCCAAAGAGCAGTCTTTCCCCTAAATGTCCTAAGGGATAGAAACTAAGATCTTAAATCAGCCTCTCCCTCTCACATGCATACAGAAAGTAGGTTCCAGCTCTATTCAAATAAGACTTTTTAAAAACAGAGAATTCATCCGGGACTTGAAGGAGCTGGAGTGACCTAGAATAAGCTGGGTGGAGTGGGAGTTGGTTGAGGAGAGGGAACTTGTCTCTGCTCTGAATTTCTGTTCTGTCATTTGAAAATTGGGGAGTGAGTTTTTATTTCTCTGGAGGATTTTGAAGATTTGATGACATAACAAATATAAATCATGTATGCAAGCGTCTGTATGGTGGAGAGAGAATTTCAGAGTTGTAAGGGCCTTTGGAGGGGAAATTGAAAATACGCGTCTGAGCAACTTTCCTCCTAACTGGGACAAGACACCCGACACTCATAACCTGAAGGAAGAGGGTTTATTTTGGTTTATTTGTTATGATCCGCTGGCTGTCAAGAAGGAACAGCATAGTGGAGGGGTGTGGTGGAGGGAAAGCTTCCCTCCTCCTGGCAGCTTGTAAAGAATCCGTGGGAAGCAGAGAGCGAGAGTCAAGTGAGGAGCCAGGAAGGGAGATACAGCCTTCCAGTTCACACCCGCAGTGGCCTGTCTCCTCTGAACAGAACCCACCTTCCATCAGCAGGTCAGGTGTATGGCCACATAGTCCAGGCGCCTTCCAAAAGCCCCACCCAGGGGCTTGGGAGGGGCATCTCGATATAAACCATATTACCATGCCTCCACTTTCGTAAAGTCTGAGAGAAATAAAAAGCACATAGAGGAAAGTTTAACAGAATTTAAGTGATTTTTTTTCTTACACACCCCCAGTGATTTTTTTTATAGTATGGAATATTATGGGCTTAAAATATGAATTAGTTGAAGGGTAGTTTTCTTGAGTGCATGGATGGATTCTCCATGTTGAGCTATTAAGTGGAACTATAATCAGAGTCCTAAATTTTGAGATTCTGTTACCCCTGAGGATGTTCTTTGTTAACAGATAAACTAGTTACTCATGCCCGATTTTGCACACTACAGAATTCCCATGTCCTTAGAAGTGAAAATCTAGGAACAGTTTTTCCCTTCATAGACTCTGGTAGCAGAGTCACTGAATAGATTCTACATTTATCATACTGGTAACTAATGAAAAATGATGAAACAAAGCAAGTTAAATTAAGAGAGATTAATTGTCTTAGATTAATACTAATGTTTACTCTGGAGTTAATTCTTGATTAAAAAGAATACTGAAACAGTAGCAGACATCATTCCCTCCAGACTTCATATTCCAAGAGAGTTTAAGCCTCACTCAACCAGTGTCTGGCTCCCTGAGTAGAGGTGAAATGTATGAAAGTTTTTCTACGCAGTATGCGGTAGGCAGTGCCAAAGCTATAGGAATAACCAACAATGGTGAGTATGATAGAAGAAATAAGAGAAATAGAGCACAAAATAGGAAGAATAGATTTCAATATCATCTTTGTTTTTGCTTCATTTTTGCATCCACCCTTTTCCATAACATGAACCACGGTGGTTGGGTAGCCGGCCTTGGTCTCTGCTCTGGAAGGGGCTCCCAGTCCAGCGAGAGGAGTAATGATGAGGATGTGGGCCGCACAGTGCTGGCTCTGGGCTTTCAGAGCTGCACAGAGATCTAGGAAGAGTGGATACCGCTCCGGTCCTCAGGGTTCCACTGTTTCCTGCAGAGAGTCATATCTAAGTTGTTACTTTAGAGAGATAGCAGTTAGCCCGGTTTAAGGAGGGAGTTGATGTGGGACAGGGAGAGAGATTTCTGGGCCTGTCTGAAGATTGGAGTAAAAAAGAGGGCAAAACTAAAAAATAATTGAGTCACATATAACAGATGTTAGGGAGAATGGAAAGAGGTGAAGCCAGACAGCTCATGGTTGGCTGAACATGTTAGTAACCGAGTTTGGATTTCAGTGGGAAGCTGCTGAGGTATTTTGAGTAAGGGAGAGTCAGAATTGATCTGAATTTTAGAATTCAGAATTTTGAGCTGCAGCCAGGAGAGACCACTAGGGAAGGGGTCATGGCAACCTGGTGAGGGATGTGACGTGGCTGTGTTTTTGTGGGTCTGTGTTGATTCTGTCTATGAATTTAGATATAAGCTACTTCTCCCTTTCTTCCTTTATTCGTGTTCCTGTGACCCTTTCTTCAAATCTTTTTCTCTAGTACCTACACAAAATGTATATGTTAAAAGTGTTTAAAAAGTTGTACTCATAGTCATATATCAGCAGTTAATGGGAAGGCAGGATGAATGAGTCTGGTTATATACTCCTTTTAAACTATTAGCGATCACTAATTCTTCCACTAGTGTGAGATTTTTAACATGTCTTTACTGTTCATTTATTAAACAGGATTCTATTTTTTTCTCAATAATATTAGAGATATTAAAATTGCTGATGGGAATGTAAATGGGTCCACCCAGTATGGAGACCCATTTATTCTGACCTAGAGAACTTGAAGTTGAATATATCTCATGACTCCTATATCTACCAGCGGATTATGCCATAAGGAAGTTCTTATACATTTTATCTAAGAGGTATCCGTAGCAATACTCTTTGCCAAAATGTATGAATGATGAGTGCATACCACATTACAAGGGATAGGAGAGAAATTGGTGAATAAACTGTGATTTATTCATATAATAAAATACTATGGAAATCTTGAAATCAGTGATCTTTCTGTTTCTCTCTACGGAAGAACTTTAGAAAGAATACATTCAAGTAAAAAGTGTCAAAAAATAGGCTCTGAATGTATGAATGTAAATTTTAAGACACACAAACCAATGAGGACAGTTTTGTTGCCACTCTCATTGAAAAAATCCTGATATCTCCTCAGTACATTTACCTGTGAATAGCAAGATAATTTTCACTAGAAGATCAATAGATTGTAAATGAAGCCTTTTTTATAGTTAAAAATATAAAATAACCCATACGGTCCAGATACCATTACTGTGATTCCTGCTAGTTTGTATTAGTGCTTACCATGTACTTTCTCATTGGTTTATTTGACTGCTCCTTAGGGATTTTGCCTTTGTCACCTTGGGATATGTGGAAGCGGTATTTATCACCAGTCACAACATTTATTTGGAATATATGATCACATTTTTCTCTTTCTGAAAGAGTTCTGCTCTTTCAGAAACTGTTCAATAACCAAAAAAGAGGCTGAATATTGTTGCTTTTTCGAACAGAATACATTGTGCCGTTTGCGATAACATCCCATTTCAGACAAGACTCATTCTTTTGTAAATGACAGAAACCAAAATCTCACAAGTTTAAGGCAAAATGAGGATGTATTGGCTCCTTTAACTCAGATGATGTTGTATTAGGCATGGCTAGACCCAGATGCTGATAGTCTGTTAGGGTCTATCTTCCTTTCAGCACCACTGCCCGGCTCTAACAGTACTGGACTCACATACTCCCAGTTTGGTCGGCCAAGCAGCCAGAAGCCACCTCCCATCAGCAGAAAAGTCCTGGGGAGACACTTCATTGGCTTTCCTTGGTTTGTAAGTTCACTGTTGAAATAATCACGATGGGGTAGAGATTAGTTAGGGAATTTGTGATCGGTCAGGTAAAGGGGATTGGGCCACCAATCAGAACACTTTGTGAAGTGAAAGCGGTGTTACCAGGAAGTATGAGAAGGGAAAGTACTGTGGACACACATGGACCACCATCGCTTTCTTTCCTGCCATCTCCTTTCTCCTCCATACACCTAAAGAGAAAGCGTAATCAATAGGCTGTCTGTCTTTCAACATTCCTGAGTTTTGCTGAAGCACCACTGACTGCTAGAAATGAGTAACCTTTTCCCACACTGATATTCATCATCAGAAACATTTGACTGAAAAAGAACTAGGGAAGTTCCTCTAAAAGATGTCCTGGAAGGTGCCTTGCTTGGTGTTGGACTTACAGACAAAACTCGTGCTTTCCACCTTGAGAATGTGAGCGAGTGGGCTAGTTCATTAGCTGCCTGCATTTGCACAGACACTGATGGGAGACCAAAAGACGCACCTGTGTCAGAAAGTTGCTGGAGTGTGATTGGAGTGTGTGAACTGGGTCACACTGATGACTTCTGAGGGTTTATGCAGATTTTCGCTGCTGGGTCCCACCGTGCCCTGCACTTAGTGATGCCCAGATCACGTTTAAATCAGGCGCTAAGTGTAATTAAGTACTGCCCTCAGCACATCTCTGCTTCTAGGACATTTTTATTCACCATGATTTAAAACATGACAATTGGGTGAGATTAAAGCAGCAAATTGTGCCTATAAAACAAATCCCTGAAAATAGCAAGGGACTATAAAATTTTATAAAGGGAATACTGCACATGCCTCCAATCCGATAA
The DNA here is from genome assembly GCA_004026905.1 of Hystrix cristata. Taxonomy (NCBI): domain Eukaryota; kingdom Metazoa; phylum Chordata; class Mammalia; order Rodentia; family Hystricidae; genus Hystrix; species Hystrix cristata. The sequence continues at coordinate 22,337 of PVJO010017656.1, read as the reverse complement.
AACTTTTGTGAGTTGGGAGATTAACTGTGAAATAAAAGTAATCCAATACAGTGTGTGCTACATCCAGACAATAAATTACATATTATTGTTTAGTGTAACTTCCATGCTCCTCTCCAAATGACTCTTTAGCATCTTGGGAATCTCCCGTACAACATGCAATTCATTAGCCTTCAAGGAAATTGGCTCAGGAGACCCCGGCCCTCTCTGGGAGTGGAGGGAAGTTGGGTGACAGCCCTGCACTGTGATCCAGTGTGTGGTCTTTCGAGGGAATTTTGTGGTTCTTGTGGTTGCTACATCAGTTTCCTTGTTTGCTTGGTTCATGTTTATGTCTTGTTTGTTGTAAAGGGTGCAACAGATTTCCAAGGCTCTTAGATGCTATCTGCTTTTTGCTTAAAATCACGGGGTTTTATAGCTGCATGGCACTTTAACTCTCATCTGCTTTCTCACCTCCTTTTAAAAAGAAAGAAGCTGAGATTGTGAGCATTAAGTGGCTGGCGAAGGTTCACATGGGAATTTAAGGCACACTGGATTTCCCTTCAAGGAGAATCATGCCCGTTCTGCTTTTAGACCTGAAAGTTTTAAGGTTTACTTCTTCCTATGAAAGTTGAAATATCATAATAACAAGGAAAATTCTCTGTTAGAACACTTAAAAATTCAAAAAATAGTTCGAAGTTTTAAAAATTCATCTGTAATCTCACCAACCAAAGAGAGCTACTTTCAAAATTACATTTATTTTGGATTTTGTCTACATGTATGAAGGAAAAATAGAGGCTTAACTATTTACTCTGAATCATTAAGAATATTGTTTTATTTAGTCAGTACATTTATTGAGAAAATTTCATCACATCATCATAAAACATTTTCTCCAAAGTGTGATTTTTAATTTGTTACTTCCAAGTATTATGGTTTTTTTATATTTTGTTTGATTTTCCTACTGTTGTCTCTTTTTATTCCCTCTGAGTTCAGCAATTTAAGGCTTAATGATAAGAAATGACTTAGACATGAAAAATGGTAGAATATTGATGAAACATTGATCTTTTTAATGTTTTATGTCCAGGATAGTTTTATGTGAATAATTGATTTAAGTTTTATATGATAATGTGCAAGTTTTCATACCAGATAAGGTTGGATAATATTTCTCTATCAAGATATAAGTTCAGTAGATTTCTTATCATTTGAGTTTGCACTACTGCTAAAATAGACTAGTGTATAGATACCAGTCTGTATTGCTTTCAGAGACTGTGTACTGTGTACATTGCTAAGTCTCCAACAGCTCCATCTATACATTCGGTCAGTCTTCCATTCTTTCATTCCAGTGTGCAAAAAAAAATTAACTTCTTGCCTTATAAGCATAAGGCACCCACCGTGGCATGTGGACAACAGAACTGTGCGTATGACATTGCCTTTGCTTTCAAGGGGCTTATATTTTAGGTAGGTAAGCGCTCGGTTTCTCCCATTCCAGAAACTCTTGTGGAATCACAGAGAGGCGCAGCTTCACAGCCTGAAGGTCATAGAGAAGGCTGCAGGACAGCGAAGACACACAGTATTCGGAATGCCTGGTGTGCGCAAGGAAGGCTGAGCGGGGAGGCCGGGGAGTGCAGAAGGAGAGAGAGAAACAGACGGCAGACTGACAAGGGAGATGTGCTCCTTTTATTTGTCATATTTACGTAGAAGGGAATAAATACCTTTTTACCTGTTTGTACTTTGTACCTGTTTCACTGTGAATAGTTCATGTGGACAACTAGAGATGTCGGGGCTGTAAAGTGAGCCGGGTTCCAGGGAACTATGAACTCTCTTTTCTTTCTGTTGCTTAGTGATATACAGTCGTGATTCTTAATAGTTCTTCCTTTTTTCAATGTTTCTCAAGCGCGAAATGGCAGAATAAAACAAGCATGTCCACAATATTTAGATATTCTCTTCAAAGAGAGGATCAGTTGTTTACTGAAATTTGTGTTGAACTCACTTTGCAATTTTAAACTTTCCTCTTGTATTCAGACAGTATAAAACTTAGAGCAATGCTTACTTGGATTAATAGAGACCCTCTGAAATTGTTATTGAAAGAGAAATGCAGCTTTATTACTTTCATGTACATAATTTGAATTAAGCTAATAAAGACTTGCCTAATAGACACACTGATGAACCTGCTTTGATGAATACATGAAAATAATTTGTAATTAGAATAATAATTTTATGCAAATAAAAGCTGATGGGGGTTTTAAGTGCCCGAAGGTAGTTTATTTTCTGCAGTAGGGTAAAAATATCTCTTAAAGCTATACAAACAGCTGGGCATGGTAGTATGCCCCTGTAAGCCCAGCATTCTGGGAGAGTGAGAAAGGAGGATTTCAAGTTGGAGCCTAGCTGGGGAAATTTAGCAAGACCTAAGGGTTTTTGGCTCAGTTTTATAGATAAGAAGGCAGAGATTCTAGAGAAGTTAAATGATTTGCCGCATGTCAAAAAATTAGTAGTTGATGAAACTAGGCACAGAACCTAGGTCCCTTGATTATTAATGTGTTCTTCTAGATAATAGTTTATACAGTTATTACTGTGGTGTGGGGGATTGAACCCAGGTTCTTAGCACTGAGCTACATTCCCAGCACCCTCTCGTCCCTCCTTTAAAATTTTGAGATGGAGTCTTGCTAAGCGGCTGCATTGCAGAGGCCTGGCTTGAACTCTTGATTTTTCTTGCCTTAGTCTTCCAGAGAAGTGAATACAGGTGTGTGCTACCATGCCTGGCTACAATTTATTTTCTTAATATTGCCCCTTCTTGTTGTTAGCTAGGAGATAAGCAACCTTTAACATTATGTGTTTTAGATTTTTACATGACTTCAGGGAACCATTGGATTAAAGAACTTTGACTATATTTTCTGAAAACAAGCATGTTGTGATGTTTATCATTGCCCCAATAAATTGAAGAAACCCCATCAAACCCAAATGTTTGAAGTAAAGCTTTACTCTTATGTTCTTACGATTAAATTGAAATTTCCCGGTTTTGGAAGATATCTTCCAAATAGATCTTCACTTATTAACAAGATCGGAACACTACATAAGGAAGGCCATATGTTTCAAAAACTTGGAGCATCACCCAAAATAATATATATGTCTTAAGAATATATCCAAGAAAGAACAAAAGAAGGAAAGAAAGAAAGAACTTTACTTCCTTACTCTTGTTTGCTTTCATGAGTAATCATAGAAAAGTTAAACACCCCAAAGCTTGCAGTATTTCCAGTTCTTCTTAGATGCTAGCGTGCAGACTATGAGCAGATCCATTATTGCAAACTTAACAAGGGGTGAGAAGAGGCCCCTTGAAATATGTTTTTAAGAATTTTATTAATATAATGACATACCTGCCCTGAAGTGATTTGACATGTTTTAGTAAAAAAAGTGAGTCTTTTTTTGTAAATATGTAGATAAAAAGAGCAACTCCAAACTGAAAAATTTTTAGCAGTGTGGAACTTTCCTGTATCTGTTTCGTGTTTAATATATATATATATAAATATATATATAAAATACATAAATATATATAAAAATATAAAAATGTATAAAAATATATAAATATATACAAATATATAAATATATACATAAATATATAAAAATCTATATATAAATATATATATATATTTATTTTTACCAAGAACATGTATTGGTACATTGTATACATAATGATCATAATCAGCATGGTTATTTTGTACCTGTACATGATGTATCTTGGCTTTCCCCTGTCTTCCCCTCCCCGCCCTTCCATTCACTCACCCCTCTCTATTTGCAACAAGTTTATTTACACTTTTCCATTTTTTTCCCTTTCATCTTACTTTTCTTTTAGCCTTCCTTATTTATCCCCCTTTTCCCTATCTAGTTCTCCTCTCTTTCTCTAGTTCTCCTCTCTTTTGAATATTATAACATAATATCTATTATACCCCTTTGTCCTTATTTACACTTATGGTTTCTCATATCAGAGAAACAATTCAATGTGTATTGATAAGTGTCTGATTTATTTCACTTAAGAGTATGTTCTCGAGGAATATCCATTTACCTACAAATGTCTCTAGTTTGTCCTTTTTATGGCTGAGTAGTACTCCATTGCGTAGAAAAACCACATCTTCTTTAGCCATTCATTAGTCGTTGGGCATTTAGGTTGTTTCCAGGACTTAGCTATTACAAATTGTGCTGCTATGAATATGGTTGTGCATATATCACTGTGGTATGATGATTTTAATTCTTGTGGGAAGATACCAAGCAGAGGAATAGCTGGGTCAACTGGAACCACTAGTTGTAGTTTTCTGAGGAATCTCCACACTGATTTCCACAGTGGTTGGACCAGTCTACTTTCCCACCAACAGTGGAGGAGGGTTCCTTTTTCCCTGCAGCCCCACCAGCACTTGTTATTGGTTGATTTCTTGATAATAGCTATTCTTTCTGGAGTGAGATGGTATCTTAGTGTTGTTTTGATCTGCATCTCTCGAATGACCACTGATGTTGAACATTTTTTCATATATTTACTTGCTATTTGTATTTCTTCATCTGAGAAATGTTTATTCATTTCAGATGCCCATTTTTGCATAGGGTCTTTAAATTTGGGGGTTTTGATTTTTTTTTTTTGAGTTCTTTATATATTCTAGATGTTAGACCTTTGTCTGAGGGACAGCTGGCAAAAATTTTTTCCCAGTCTGTGGTTTTTCGCTCCACTCTATTAGTAATTTCTTTTGCCGTGCAAAAGTCTCTTAATAGGAAGTGGTTCCAAGCACTGATTCTTTGTATTGTTTTCTGTGCAGTCTGAGTTCTGTTCGTAAATTTTTTTCCAACCCCTATGTCTTTGAGAGTTCTTCCTATTTTATTCTCCAGGAGATTTAGTATTTCTGATTTAACGTGCATCAAGATTTATTGCTGAAAATAATAGGTATGCTTCCCTGTTCCTCTCTGTCTTTCATATAAAAGAGTGTGATGTGCACACCTAGTATAGCATTATATTTAGCCTGGGATACAACAGTTTTGCAGTATTTTAAGTAGCATTGTAAATTCCTTTGTGCTCTGTAGAGTTTTTCTCAAGAACTTAATATAAGATGTTCTCATCTGTCTGTCTTCCATGACAACTCTTGGAGGAACTGATAGAATTTATTGCATTTTGCAGTGAAGGAGAATATACTAAGGGCTAGGATGGAGTGATTTTCAGTAGAGTAATATTCCTGTTGAAAACAAGTAGAAAATGGATCATCATTTATGAAAAATCTGCTTAAATGCATCAGAGTATACTTAAAATAATGAGACTAGGAATGGCTAAAATTTTTGAGTTCGGGAAACCCTGGAAAGCTGAGCCTTTGCTAAAAGTCGACAATTACTGGAAAGCTGAGAGTGGGTGCTGAGCGAAGGCTGAGTGGTCTGTTGGAGGAAAGAGAACCTGTGGAACTTTTTGGGTGGTGTCATGGCATGAAGTGAATAAAAAGGCGATTGAGAAACCTCAAATGTATACCTGTTTCTCTGAATTCTGAAGCTGAGTTAGTTACAAATTAGAAAAAGAAAAAAGCTAAACAAAAACATTCTTGAAGTAGCATTGGAGTATTGAAGATCTACTGGGGCAGTGAGCTTGGCAAACATACTTGATGCTCAGTTGGAAACTGTGCAGAATTGTGTTCTATGAGGAAAACACCTCTAGAGGTGGACAGAGCTGTCCTAAAACTGCAGCAACCTCAAAGTAGTTTAATCTCTGGTTGGAGCAAGACGATCAACTCCAATTATCTCTACTTAGCAGAGAAAAGAGTAAACCCTGTCTGGAGGAAGATAACAATCTGGAACCTTTATGATTTTTTTAGCACAGTGTTTCACATTCAATTGAATATTACTGACAAAAACAGAAGAGGAAAGAAGTGTCAGTAGAGTATATTCATGGGTAATCCACAAATTGGCCTTATACACGTACATAACAGTATCAGTTTTTTGTGTACCAACTCTCCACAACAAATGTAATCATTTTGTAATGTAAACGTGTACTAATAAAGAAAACTGAAAAAGAAGAAATCAGCATTATATGACAAAGATTTTTAAATTGCCATGATAATGTGTTCAAGAACTGAATGGCAGCGGACAAAACGTGAATACTACTGCAGGGAAAGTAAAATGTATAAAAAGAAGTGCAAATTAAAGAATCAAACAATATGCTATCTTAATAAATATATTAATAGCAGATTAGGCATGATGAAAAATGGAGATGATAAAAAAATGGCACACAGCTTAGTATAACCTATGCAGTTAAGCACAGAGAAGAAAAGATAAAATGGAATAGGAGGATAAGAAATACAGAATATAATAGAAATGTCTAACATACAAGTAACTGAAATACTGGAAAAAAGACAGAAAGAAAAAGATGGCTGCGGATATCTTCTACAGATTCTGGAAGCACTGTTAATCACAAAAAGAATAAATAGAAAGAAAATAGGATACATCATAGTAAAGCTGATGACAACCAGTAATAAAAAGTCAAAAAGCAGCATGAGGTTAGGTTGGGCAGCACTCAGTGAAACGAAAAACCTGGTATCTTCAGAATAGTAGTAATGATACCAACAGATGACACCTTAACCAGGGACAATAGAAGCCGGAAAATAATGGAATTATATATTGAATGAAGGAAAATAATTACCGATCTATAATTTTTTCCCTCCTTCCTTCCTTTTTGTTTATTTTGTTTGTTTATTTTTGAGACAGGGTTCCACTATATAGTTCAGGCTGGTCTTTAACTCACTATGTATCTCAGGGTAGCCTCGAACTTGTAGTGATCCTCCTGCCTCAGGCCCCCCAAGGATGGAGTCTGGAATTACAGGCATGCGTCACCATGCCTGGCATGCCTACTTACAATTTTTTAACAAGTGAGAATTAAGGTAAAATGAACACTTGGACTGAAGGAATGTGGTGTATACTCACTAAAACATATAGTGAAAGGAGTTCCTCCAAAAAACAGAGACACACAAATGCAAGAAGAGATAAAGAAAAATGGAATGAAAAATACATAGCAAAATAAAGATGTTGACTGTACAAAGCAGTAACAATTATTTCTTAGGAGTTAGATGTATGTGGATTTAAAGCCAGTAATATAATGGCCACAGTAATGTAAACATTCTTAGTAGCATATAAATCAAATTAAAAAATTTATATGTTCTAGTATTATCACAAAGTAGTAAAAACAAGATTTTTGACTAATTAGTGTGAAATTAAAGGATTAGTAAATAATTTATCACTAGGAGCTTCATGCAGGAGAAAATAATAGAATATACTTTATTAATCTAAAAGGAAAGAAGAAATAAGAATAGTTGAATCCAATAGGATGTGAACACATAAGTACAAATTGGTCTTTGATCATAAATAGATTATATAATTTCCTGCAATTAAAGAATCATTTAAAGACTAAGACTGTCAGACTGTATTAAAAAGACTCAGGTATGCTTATGAGAGACTCATTTTAAAATGAGCACTGTACCTAGAAGTTAAACTTTTCCAACTGTATATAAATTACTACCACTACTGACTTATTCTAACCTTTAGAGCAAATCTAGTCAAATAGCAAAGAATGTAAATCACGAAGATTATGTGATCTGAATACAAAGAGGTACAAATAAAACCCAAAAGATAACTAAAAAAACACACATTGCTTGTAAATTTAACATTATACTCCAAAAGCTTAGATGTCAAACAGGACATCACATTGGTAAGTTAAAATCTTTGATCTAAATACTGATGAAGGTAAAACACCAAATGTTGTAGGTGCAGTTAGATCAGTGAATAGGGGATAATTTATACCTTTAAGGCTGATATAAGGAGTTATCACTTACATATCAGTAGTCAAGCTTCCGCCTCAAGAAAGCTGAAAAAGAATAGAAAACCACAAAAAGTTGACAAAAAGAAGATAACAGCAGGAATTAAGGAGAAAACCAGGCATGATAGAGAAAGAGCCAGCAAAACCAGAAGTTGGTTCTTTATAAGATTAATAAATTTAATAGATTAATAAATTTAATAGATTTATCAGAGAAAAAATAAATTACCAATATGAGAAATTAAATAGGAGATAACATGACATATCCCGAAAAAGAAGAAAAGATCATTTTTAGATAAAAGGAAAAGGGAACATTCTCCACATTATTTTATGGTTCTTTAATGCAATGAATACAGTAGTGTTAAAAAATTAGGAACCTATGTATGGTGTGTTACAAAATAATTCAAAAGGACTTTTAACCATTTTAACAGTTTTTATTAAAATAAGGAAAGCTATTTCACTAATATCCATTTTAAATCTATAGCCACACTACTCAAGACTGGTTTGTGGAAACAGGCCAATTTAAATGTTGCCAGATTGAAGTACATTTTAATACTAGTGCACAGAGGAACAGAGAGCTACATTTCAATTCTGATTCGCCAAAGATTCTTTCCTGATAGATGTACAAGAATTGAATGTGCATTAGATGTAACTCGGAAGCCCCAGGTTCTAATTTTGGCTCCAGCTATCTGTGATCTTAGCCAAACCATTTAATATCGCAGAGCTTTTGTTTCATCATCTATTCAGTGAAGAGCTTGGACTAGAAATATCTTTGAGACCGCTGATCAATATGATGAGTCCTGTGTTGTCTTTCCATTCTACTTTGTTGAGAGATGATAAACCACTTTCATACATGGCGAGATACAGAGATTATTTATTCCGGACCTTGAGTTGTTACCATTATTATCAATGCCGAAGAACTCAAAAATCCATCATGGAAGTGTGGTTGACGATGATTTCCTCCATCCAGGGAGGCTCACATGAGGCCAGCAGAAACACCTTAAGGTCACAGAGTCTTGGTTTCTCTAAACAGTTGTTGCTCAGCTGTTGGGAAAGCCAACAGACACCTAAGACAGCCCATTCTCAGTGAGACACAACCTTACGGCACATCATTTACTTAAACTCTCCATATATTCTAAGTCATTTTTCCCTGCACACACACCTCCCTTATTCCACACAGTTCCTTCTTTTAAGAATGTCAAAAATATTTGCTATCATTTTATTTTAAGAACTTCAGAAGTATCAAGTCTTTTCATCTTGAGTACGTCCGTTGTCTCCGAGATACTTGCTGAGAGGCGTGTGTTGTAATGTCCATCCAATTCTACTGATTCAGCTTGTTTCATTTTGGATATAATGACAGAGTATCTCCAAATGTATCATAACTATGTAGCTGTACATTTTTTTGAAACTTCTAACCAAAAAGAGTTGATAGACTATTTAACATCATGCTTTTTTGCAACTTTAGTAAAATAGATTTCCTTTCCAGTCATTACATCCATCACACTATTTGTGTGGAGGAATTTGCATACATTTTAATATCAGTCTCGAAACAGTAATTATATAGTGTGTATTTTACCTGTTCTTAGCAAGTTATGCTAGGGGCTCACCCATAATCAAAATACACATTACTCAGTTGCCATCTTTAGGCTAATTTTCTTTTCAAATGGCACGTATTAGGTCTATTACTTGTATCAATAATCCAAGCTGGTATCTGTGGGAGGCGATAGACATGGGGCAGCTAACAGAGCTATGTACAGGATGCTTGTGGAGGAGTGTATCTGAGGAAGAAGGAAAGAAGGAAAGGAAGTGAGAAGATTTTGGAAAAACAGTCTGGCTATGTCCCGTGTCTGCCTCCTGCCACCGTTTGATATTTGAAGGGAAGACAGCCTGTTTCACTGTGGCTTAGAGAACTGTTCTGGTAATATGTTCATTCCAGATTACATTAGACAAGTCATGGAGGAGACCCAAGGAAAAAACTCGTCTCAATATTTAAGCATTAGTTTACCTTGTTTTCTTTTCTAGGTTCTTTGAGTGATTTTTAGGCATTGTTGCTTTACCTCTTGCAATCAAGGTTTTTGTTATATTCGTTTGGTAGATAAGTCATCATTGCAATTCATACCTAATTAATGTCCAAAGGACGAAGGCCTCTCTCATTGCCCAAATATCTGCTATTGTGCTAGATATTATTTTAACAATAGGTAGCTCTTCGGGGTTGGATGTTTCTGTGCTGTCAGTGGTCTAGTCTGTGCATTTTAGGTTTATTAGCACTAGCCTTGGCTTTTCTCTGTTAGTTACCAGTAGTACCTCTGCCTTCATGTGTAACTACCAAAAGCGTCTCCACTCATTGCCAAGTATCTGTGCGGGACAAAACTGCCCCTGGTTGAGAACCTCCGTTGTCGAGGAAACGCTTTGGGCAAGCCAGAGGTAAGCTGCATGGGAGAGTGGGTGATGTGGGGTGGGCTATGGGCAGGGAGGAAGGTGCTGGTGGATGGCGGCAGATGAGTGCAGCCCAGTTACCAAGCATCCAGGAAGTGCAGACGATCCTGTGAGAGAAGGAGCCATGGTAGAGGCTTTTCACAGTAGTAAAAGGATTGATTTTGTTAATTTGGAAGGCAAACTTGAAGCGCTTGTCCAGCTCATTGTACCAGATGGGAAGCAAATCACGCTGGGGAGCAATTGCAACGGGAACGTAGTGGGGCTGGTGTCACAGGCTGTTCAGACCCTGAGCGCTTTCCAGTTGAGATGGAGGAGGTCAGTACAGCCAGCAGGTCTGTCCCTTCTTGTTTTGACTGTGTGCAAATTGACAGATGCATCCTCATCATGATAGACTTTTCAAATTTTTATTTATTTATTTTTATTTTTATTAGCACAGGACATGCTCGGTGTGCCTGTAGTTTATAGCCATTTTGGGGAGTGGATACATGTACGTAAGACAACTTGTTTCTTTCTGAAATCTCCTCCAGGAGAATACAGATGTGTCGCTTAAAGGAACCTATTAATTAATGTAAATATTATATCGTTGTAAACATGTGCTAAGATTAATAATATCAACAAGAATGAAAATGGGAATGGTGATTAAAGAAGGAGGGATGATAGACTTTTAAAACAGTCATGTGAGTATTTTAATCTATATTCTGCACTTTACCATTTTCACTGGAAATGGAACTGTTTTCTAAGGTGATTTTGTATGTAGACTTGTTGAATTAAGAGTGTCAGAACACATTGTTTTCCTGCTTTCATTTTTAGTGCTATATTGGGACAGAGAAGGTAAAAGTATGATTTTTTTGTTTTCATTAATTATAGATCATCATGATGAATTTTAGCGTATGTGTTATATACATGTGTTGATATTCTATCTGGTATAGTGAGAAAAAGTCAGCTATTTTCATAAACAGTATGAGCATTAGGAAGTAATCACTATATGTATTAATATCAGTACCTTTGATCAGAAAAGATAGCAATGAAATAAAGGAAATCCCGCATTTTTTAGGCCATTATTTCTTGTAGAAAACGTTTTGCTGTTGTGTTTATTTTTATTATAAAAATTGCCGTAATTCAGAACTGAAATAATCAGACAAAAGAGTTTACAAGGTGAAATTCTGATTATACAGAGTTACATTAACCTCTAGGGCATAAGTCTGTTGACATGAAGACCACAGCCGTAAATGAGCAAAGGGATGTATAAATAGTAAGATGTACATGATAATGTTGGTACACACATTATAGGCAGGAATAAAACTGTGTGGTGGTTTTCTCATCTTATTTTAAGCATAGGAAGAAAATATCCCTAGTGGATATTTCTTTATTGTGTGTATTTGTGATCGTTACTTCCTTTGGTTAGTTTTTAATGTCAGCAGTAAGAGAGTACAGTATGCTTGCTGAAGGAAGGGACTCTCTCCCCAGTGTTGTCTTCTGCGAACTTCCTAGAAAAATAATTGGAATTCACTTGTGTTGTAATTCTTCTGAACCTTCATTATGCTTGAATTTTGGGCCAGCCAGTAAGTTCTGTAGTTAAAAATTAAAATGAATCCCAAATGTGAAACTGGCAGCAAAATATGTTTCTTATAATAAAACTAGGATCCATTACTTGAGATAAGTCCCTAATTCCCGTAAAACTCTCCCTCCAAACTTTCTTGTATTAGGTTGCCAAGCACAGGCCATGAGACATTTCTTGGTTGTTTTATGTATTTTTGTTGAAAATAAAGTTTCACTTGTTTTAGGATACGAGCAAAACATTTGATGTATTCTTTTAGGCACTTGGTGTTTGTCTCTTTGTTTATGGTAGAACAAGTTGTTTTAGAATCTTTGGAATATCACAGCCCATAAAAAAGCCCCCCTGAATGGAGAAAGGATAATTTTCCCTCTCTCAGGCTTGTCTTGGGGCTGGGTGGAGGAGGTTATATGTTCCAAAGGCATATAATTAGTAAAAGAAGATCCATTTATTAATAGAAATAAAAATACTAGTTTTGTGGCAATACCTTGTTTCTTTGGATGTGTATTAAATGATACTGCTCTACCAGGTCTTGTTAGAGGTCCGCTTTGGATGAGGAGAAACTGCCTTTGGTACTGGAGCCTCCTTAAGAGTCCTGATGTTGAACACTTTTTCATATATTTATTTGCCATTTTTATTTCTTCATCTGAGAAATGTTTATTCATTTCAGATGCCCATTTTTGAACTGGGTCTTTAAATTTGGGGCTCAACATCACTGGTCATTCAAGAGATGCAAATCAAAACAATGTTAAGATTCCATCTCACTCTAGAGAGATCAGCTGTTATCAAGAAATCAACCAATAACAAATGCTGATGTGGCTGTGGGGAAAAAGGAACCCTCCTCCACTGCTGGTGGGGAGTGTAGACTGGTCCAACCACTGTGGAAATCAGTATGGAGATTTCCTCAATAAACTACAGCTAGAGATTCCATTTGACCCAGCTATTCCTCTGCTTGGTATCTTCCCAGAAGATTGGAAAGCATCATACTACAGCGATATATGCACAACTATGTTCATAGCAACATAATTTGTAATAGCTAAGTCTTGGAAACAAACCAGATGCCCAATGACTAAAGAATGGCTAAAGAAAATGTGGTTTTTCTATACAAAGGAGTACTACTCTGCCATAAAAAGGATAAAGTAGAGACGTTTGTAGGTAAATGGATGTACCTTGAGAGCATACTCCTAAATGAAATAAATGAAATAAATCGGACACTCATGAGTACACATTGAATTGTTTCTGTGATTTGAGAAACCATAAGTGTAAATAAAGACAAAGGGGTATAATAGATATTGTGTAAAAGGAAGATAACATTCAAAAGAGAGGAGACCTAGAAAGGGAGAAGGGGGAAAAGAAGGAAGGGAAAAAATGCAAAAATGTAAATAATCCAGCTGTAAATAGGGAAGGGGGGAGAAGAAGAGAGGGGTGAGGAAGAGGGGAGGAACCAAGATACATCATGTACAGGTACAAAATAACTGTGATGAATGTGACCATTATATGTACGATGTATCAATACACCTTCTTGGTTTAAAAAAAAAAAGTGTCTGGATGGTTCTCGCTCGCCCTTCCTCGTCATCTCCTTGACTTGTTTACGTTCGGGGCACACATTCTGTCAGGCCTGTTGTTTTTGCTCAGGGTGAGATCTAACAGCTGGGATCTTGACTTCTTGATGTATTTCCCCCTCCTATTTTTGTATAGCTTTGGCATTTAAAAAAATTCATTATTTCCAAGTCCTGTTCCTCCTGACCATTGAAAAGCAACACCCAGCGAGATGCTATTTTAAGAGGTGCTTGTGGAGTGTACTAAGGTGCTGGACAGTAAATCAATCTGGTTACATTTTGTTCTCATTAAAATTTTGCACCCACCCTGTTGGTAGAGTGGGAGAGAAGTCGCTGTGGGAGGCAGACATCAGTATTTTCTGCTTTTGTAAATAATCTGCAGTCTCTGAGTGCACTGTCTAGTGAATTCCCTGTATCCTACTTTTTCGCTTTTCAGAAACATTCAGTGAAGATTGGATGGCACTGAGCCATCTATTTGAGAATGATAGAAACTTTAGAGATTAGTCAATTTGTTATCATTCTTATTTCAGTAGAATTCTTAAGCAAATAAAATCATTCATAAAACAGCAGTATTTGAAGTAATAATGCTGCTGATGAAATTTGGTTGAGAGATTTCCAGTGCTGTCATTATTCATGTAAGAAGTTGGAAGGTCTGAGTCGCGACCTGTGTGCTGCACTCTGTGACCGTGAGCTAGATATTTGTTTATGTGACAGGGCCACCTTCACCAACCTAGACACCTGCACCTCTAGATTTCTTTATATACTAGGTTATTACATGTTTGTATTACATTAATTAATGGTATTAGATATTGTGTGAGAATAGCACATATTAAGAACATTGAACACTGTCAGGTGTGGACACGTGTGTCTTCAGCTGCTCACTGGCCAGCTACCTTCATGTCTCTGAGCTGTTTTTGAGAGCTTGCCTGACCTGGAGCAACCCTGGGTACAGTATTCAGAGTTGAAGGTATGTGGTCTCTGCCATCCTCAAGCAATTCACAGGCTGATGCTGGAAATGATGTGATGCACTTCAGAATTAGAGTGGTCACACTAGGAAATAAGAGAGAAAACACACTGACACATTTTTCTGTATGTCCCTGTTAACTCTAACAGGGCAAGAACAGAGCCAAACCTGGTTGTGTGTTTAAAATTATCAAAATGAGCAGCCGGGCGTGGTGCCGCACACCTATAATCCCAGCGTTGGGGAGGCTGAGGCAGGAGAATGGCTGCAAGTTTGAGGCCAGCCTGGGCTACATAGTGAGTTCAAGACCAGCCTGAACTACAGAGTCACAAAAAAAACAAACAAAAAAATTACTGAGGAGCTGGAGATTTAGCTCAGTGGTTAGAGTGCTTGTCTTGCAAAGCACAGGGCCCTGAGTTCGATCTCTGGCACACACACACACACACACACAAAAATTACTGAGATGAACTAAGGGATGATTAGTGTAGTGAGTTTAAAAGAAAATGACTGGAATTACTTCTTGCTCACCTTGAGATTAAAGTCACCAATTTTTTCCAGAGAAGATCTGATGTCACTGAACTCTGGGTGAGTGAAAATCTTGCTGACTTTCTCACCCTTTTAATGTCTCATATGAGCATGAGTTCTAGGCTGACAGATGGATAAAGAATGAAAGAAAGGAAAGGGGAAAGAGCGAGTGGAAATGGAGAAGTGGAATGAGGGAGAAGAAAGTGGAAGAAAGAGAGGGAGGGGAAAAGGGCCCAGCATCTCTGGGAGGTTTAAGTGGCTACGGAGAGTAAACCAGTGGTCCAGGACGTGAATGCCAATCTTGGGTGCTAGATGCACATTAAGTAGCTCTAAACGTGGCACGAGTTGCTAAGGACAGCGGCGCGTGCCTGCGGTCGCTGCTACTCGGGAGGCCGGGGTCAGGGGATTGCTTGAGCCCAAGCGATATTCATCTAATGGACGATATTTTGGGACGGTGATCCTGGTAAGTCAGTGGTCACCTTAGTCTATGAGGTGTTTTCTCTCTGAAATGGAGAGGTGAGTAAAATGGACCTCCTCTATTAGTGAGAAAATTTTCTTCTCTCTTTTGTGTCTGCTGGACTAAAGATTGGTCGTTTATTGCTGTAATGATAATTAATCCAATGTTATTACTTTAATGAGATGTAGTTAACAAAGAATACATATGCTTTGATATTTTTATTTTCACTAAAGATAATGGGGCTATTAAAGTTGTAAAATCTCCAATAAAATTAGCCATTTAAATTTTAATGTTGTTGCCTTAAACTAATTAAGCCGCATGTGTCTGAAGTTTTCTTCATTTTTTCTCTTGTCAAATGGTCTTTCCCCTTGTTCATTTGTTTTGATGCTGCAGCCAGCGTGTGTTTTAATAATTTGGGGTTCTTTCTTGGCCATTGAAGGCAAAGCAGGAGCTTGACAGATACTTCAGTTCTGGAAGGCTGTCTTGCTTGTTATTTCAGTGTTGCTTTTACTCTTCTCTCAAAATGTCAAACCTATTTTTTAGAGCATTCTAAGGAGATGTACTTGCTGTTTTACATTCGTTTATTTCATAAGAGGTTAGATATCTGCCTTTGGTTGTTTTATTTCTGTTAGTTGCCTTTAAAACAATTGTAATTAGCCTTCCTCAATTTTTTTTTTTTTGTTATGGGTATCAAACTCAGGGCCTTGTGTTTCCTAGGCATGTGCTCTACCGCTGAGCTAAATCCCCAGCCCCTTCCGCAGTTAAATAAAGACAAAATGAAGAAGTTCTTGATAAAATCCATCAGAAATCTGTTAGGAGAAAACATTCACTTGATGAAAAGTACGTATCTGAAAACTTGCAGTAAAGGGCAGATATGAACTTTTGGTTCAGAAATATCCCTCACTGTCATTGTGTGGGGCAGAGATTTTTCCTGAGTAATCCCCCTTTTTGTGCCTGCTTTTAACTGATGAACTCCATCCAGTGCCAGATAGACAGTGCCAAGGAAATGCCCATAAATCATGCTGTTTTCTAAAAATGTTCTTTCCTGCTTGTCCCTTAACTGACGCTGGATGCCACAGCATATGTAAAAGTATAGCATAAGATGTCTGGTCCACAAAACTAAAAAATAAATGCTGGAGTTTTCAAAGTAGCATCCAGTGCCATCCCCGGACATTGGCAGGCATGTAGAAGATGCTAGTAAATGAACCTGGATACTTATGAAGAAATGTGTTTCTCAGAGACTAAACTTGACACTGGAAGATGTAATAGTCCATAAGCCCTTGTTTAGAACATTGCTCCAAGCCAGTCAGTCTGGCCTCAGTAGCATAATTTTGTTTTGCAAGTATGAAAACTGAGCTGAGCATCTTCACCCCAGGAAAAAGCAAATAAGTCACCATACATTTGTACTCTGCAGTTATGGTCGGTTCTTAATTTCTTCAAACAAATTCTAATCCCCAAAAACAAACATGCTGCTAAATTCTGCATTTAGCCTATCAATAGAGAAGTACAATTAATTAGAAGAACAGGATGCTTGAAGGATGGAAGCTCACCTCCAACTGCAGACCGCTGTTTATCCATGTCTGAGCGAAGAGTCATCTGGATCAGAACACGCATGACAATAAGCATAAACACAGATTCCAAGGCCCCATCGTCCTGCTTCCATTCAATATTTGGGCCGTACCCAGATACCTACATTTGTAACTGGTTCTCCCAGGAAGTCCTCAGCCATATAAAGTGAAATGGCAATCCCCATGAAAGAAAAGTTTTGTGGATTTATTTGGGCAGCCGCTGTGGGACTGAAGGAGATATCATTGCATTTGTACTTTGTACAAGAAAAAAATGAGACATCTGGAATATTTTTGGATTCGTATTTTCTGTGCCTTTAGGCATCTGGTTTTTAGTTTAGAGCTAACTGTCTGGTCCTCGGAAGAAAAAGATAAGGAGAAGAAGAAGAGAGGAAAAAGGAATATAGAAAACTGGTTGTCTTTGGCTTCCCATCTCATGTGCCCATGTGCGATTTCATCCCAGTGAACGTATGCAGAGGCAGAGAGTGGAGCGTCGATAAGCATGTCGGGCGGGTAGGAAGTATGGAACGGTGTGTGGCCTGCTTAGAATTTTTTTTTTATTCTGTAGGCAACTGTGAGCCACTGAAGGTGGAGCAGGGGAGTTAGATGATCAAAGTTGGTCTTCAAACAGTAAGGAAAGAAAGTCAAAGTATCAAGTGGGGTACGGTGGAGAGAGCAAAATGTTTGAAACTGCAAGAGATTTTTGTTTGCATGCATGAAAAGAGAAGGCCTGTGCGTGCCTTGACTCAAGAGGGAGCAAAGGGCTAGTTACTGGTTAGAGGATAAAAACAAAATGGTCCCTGATCGGAAAAACGCCCCGTGAGCAGGTCCGACTCAAAGCCATAAATAGCATCCTCTCTCGTCACACCTCCAGGTCACTGTCAGAGAGCAGCTTTTTTCTTCTGGATATTTTCTGTGTTGATGAGCTGGCATCCTGCTTAGTGTTCTTCTGGAGGCTCATGTTGGTTGACTCAGGAACCTCGGAGCGTGTGCTTGGGGTGCGATCGTTTTCCAGGGAGACAGAGGTGGGATCTCAGCTGGGCTGGACTTTCGCTTTGATTGTGAAGCAGTCTGTCTGTCAGGTAGCTTCTTAATGCTTTCCTTCAGCCGTTGGATGTCGGTGTACGCGGCCTTCACGTCTACGCCAGTGTGATCGGACAGGCGGCAGCAGCAGAGGCCGAGACCTTCCCTCTCCTACATCCTCCACCGCGTGCAGCCTTGTCCTTCCTTTGACGAGTGACCTGGGACAGTTCGTTCTTGCCATCCTTCCCCAGATATCAAATGTCCACTGTGTGTCAGTTGCTATCCAAGATGTTAGAATTGTTGGAGTACGAAACAAAAATTTTCAGTGTCAGAGAGAGAGAGACAAGCTCTTTATATTATATATACACACATATATACACATATATAGGTATATATATATATATATATATATATATACTATAGATATATGAACGTATATGCGATAGTATACATATATGAATATACATAAATATATAGAGATATGTATATGTGTGTGTGTATATATAGAGAGAGAGAGAGAGAGAGAGGGAGGGAGGGAGGCAGTTCCTCATATTTACGGAGAACATTTGTGATCTTTAAGCTTAATGTTATGGCCAGTTTCATAAAATGATGATACACAGTGTATTAACCATTGTTCTCTTGTTATTTTGTTAATGAAATTTTGCTTTATTTTTTTCACAGAAGCAGTGAGAGTGTTTTATATTAAAATAAAAAATTAAAAGATAAAGACAAGCATGTCCTGTACCATTGAAATAAAATTAAACAACAGAACAAAAGAAAACAAAACAAAAAACCTAAAACTAAGACCAGCATGTCCGTGGCTAATTACTGGTTACCATGGCTCTTAGTGTAAACTCACGAGGTCTCCCAGGCCCCGAGCAGTCCCTGGTCTTCTCATACTCCTCATGCCTCCCGGTACATGTATGTGTTTCTAACAGCACCCGGCGCGCTCCAGGGCTGGCTCTGTTGCAGAGCCTCCTTCACTCTCCCTGAACACAGGGAAGTCCGATCTCTGGTTGTCTGCTTGCCCACACGTGTCCTTCTGAAGTTACTGGAATGGCTGTTTCTTTGAAGATGCCTTCATTGTCTGCTGAGACTAGATCTGTACCTCTTGCTATGTATTCTCATGGTTCCCTTATCAAGGGTAGAACTGATGATCTTTATCATTCTTGTTTAATTTGTATTTCCCAGTTTTCTAGAGTCAGGTTTTCATGAGAGTAGGGGAGTAGCCACGTCACTCACTGAGGTAAATTCCCTACACTGGCTAGCCCATACATGGCACGTAGTGCACATTTTTAAAAATAATTGAATGAACAAGTTGTAAAGTGGTAGGTACAGTGACTGAGTGTGCATGTGGACACAGGAGGGACATATCACAGTCTGCATGGAAGAGTCAGGGGATGTCTTGACACCAGTGCTTTAAACCTAGTATCTACTTAGCACGCAAAATGATGCTCTGTCTCTTCAAGATCCTGAATCATCACCCACAAACTAACCCCTGTAGATTATGCAGTATTCACTATCGTGGTAAAAGCGCTGTTTTAGAAGAACTTTTAATGAAAAAGGAAAATAGTTTTGAATGTAAATCTTAAGTGTAAGAAAATAAAATAATCAACATTTTCAATTAATGGTCATTTTCCTAGACAGTAATTAAAATAGTTGTGGTTATTTCTTATCGTTCATCAATTTATACATAATCTTTTCTCATATGGAATAAATATTCTACTGCCTGATTTAATGACTTAAACACATTTCTTAATGACTGGTATTATTATTTGCCTCATTTGGCTTAATTTTGCATTAATGTACATGCTAGAAGTTATTTATCTTAGCTTTTTATTTATTTCAAACATATATGTGTTTTGCACACTGGCCTGGGTGTATTCTAATCAAATTATGTGTTTTAGGCTTTCATATTCTGTCACCCTTTATATCAGTAATGCCCTTTATGATTTTTACTTTTTACCAATGTGGCTGTTTGTTACACTTCATTAAGGTAGTTAATTGAGAAAATTACAATCTAAATCTGTGAAGTTGGATTAATTAGCTACTCTCAACGCAGAGTCAGCATCCAAAGGATGTCTTTAGAACATTAGTCGGACAATGTATGAAAGCATATTCATGCTGCATAGTGAAAGCAAATTCATCCAAAGCATTGTCCTGGGTTATCAAACACAGTTCTGTATAAAAAATTGGCAGTAAAGCAACAAGACTGAAAAGTAAATAATGACAATCCGCTTGTACATTGTGTGTGCGCGCACGTGCGCGTGCACATGCGCGTGATTGTGATCTGTGTTTTGGGGAGACTCGGTCTTTTGAGAATTTGAAGAGTGTTCAGAAAGACTGAAGAATGCTTGGAACATTCTATCGAGTACTAGAAGTCCAGCAGTTGATTATGGAGCAGACAGTAAACAAGTCTGTGAGAATCGCTGAAAGAGGGCTTCCTAGAGGACATGAATTCTGATAAAACAGAGGAAATGTGAGCTGGTGTGCATCTGTCAGGATGAAGCTGAGCCATGGCTTGGATTTAAAATTACAGTAGCAAGATAAATAGATCATGTACGGCTCCCAGCAAGTATGTTAACTTCTCTAATTGGATAATAGTGGAAAATTATTAGCAACTAGGTAGGTTGGCAAGCTAAAGCCGATACAAAAGTAGCTTAGGTAATAAAAATTATGAATTTTTAAGATATTTTGAGGATATTATTTGTTTATGGCATAAATCTTTTATTAATTTGATGCTTAAATACAACCACTGTACCATTGTTTTCATTTTTGTATAATAGTCTCCATGCCTTCATTACATATATATTTTAACATACTTGCAATCATGTATACACTGTTTTGTGTTTTGCATTTCTCACTTAACTACATCATAAACATTTTGTCCATTTCTATATAGTTAGAATAATTTTACAGTGTTAAATTCCATCCTGTTGGTCTATTACAATTCGCTACATCTTTGCATTCTTGTGGCATGCTTAGATTGTTTCCTTTATTTGTTCTTAGTAATGCTGCGATAAATACTGTTGTACATACAGTTTTTCTCCCATCCAATTATTTTTAGAGTACATATTCACCAAAATAGATTTGTTGGACTCAAGGGTTGGAACATTTTTGTGGTTCTTGTTGCTTTGGCTTTCTGATTTTCAGGTCCTGCCAATTTTACTCTGCTACCATCCCTGGCCGTGGGAGCTGCTTTTCTCTTGTCTGTGCCAAGAGTAGGTTTAGTCATTAGAAATGCTTTTCTTAATTTTACAGGCTTGAAATGATATTTTAAGATTGATTCAGTTATGGTTGATCTTCCTTTGAAGATGATCATCTTGTTAATATGCTAATTCTTTGTATTTCCACTCAGGTATTTGTATGTTTCTCTCATTTATGACTTTTTGGCTAGTGAAACTCTTTTCTTTCCCAAATAATAAGAAGAATTATTGTTAAGACATTTTATGTTGTCACCAAGAAAAATGTTAGCAAAAGAGCAAACCAGGGAACCTTTCCTTTTCTTTCCCTGTGAAGCCTGAGTAGATCCTAATATGTACAACTAGGTCAGTGTGTGCTGTGTTTGGATGAATGGCAGGTAGGAGGTCTGCCTGTTTGTATTCCTCGGTCTTGAGGCTGCTGAAGCACATCAAAACAAAACTTAAAATTCTTTTACAGGAGAAGATACGTATACTTGAAAAATAATCTGTGATTAATGCACACAGATGATAAGTTGAAATAAAGCAAATTTACTTTCGAGTAGAGGCATCTTTCTTGGAGAATCAGGCATACGTAATTTATTTTTGTTTAGTTCAGTAAACATTTTATAAAGACAACATACTAATTGCTGGGAAGGATACTAAAATAAAGTAGATTGTAATTTAATTTTGAATAAGCTCTCAGTATAGCAGGAGAGGTAAATACACACACACACACACACACACACACACACACACACAAATAGCAACATGGTATAGAGTTATGAGCCTGGAGAATAAGATTTCATTTGCATATAGAAGCAAAGAAGTACTTCACTGGGGTCGGGAGCAAGCAGGGCCTGTTTACCAGTACTCAGTACTGACATTCTGAAAAGTGAATCGAGGGTGGGAAGGAGGGTATGCTGAGGAGAAAACAAGAGGTGGGTCGTAACAGCAGGTGTGAGGAAGGACGTTGGAGGAATAGAGTTCAGATGTGGGTGGGCGTGCTTTCCATGAGTTCATGGGTTCCTGCAGAAATGAGTCACGAGAGGGCAGCAGAAGGCAGGCCTGAGAGGCTTTAGAAGGCTAGACTTGCTGCCTTAGGAGTGGAGGTATTTGAGGAAAGCGCCAAGGTGAGAGCTCTTCTTACTCCCTTTCCAACATTTTGACGTGAACTCTGTCTTAGTTCCTTTCTCATTGCCCAATCGTAATATCTGACACCCACAAATGAAAGGAGGAGAGGCGTATAGAGGTTTCAGTCCATAGCCAGCTGGCTCCAAGG